>PVJX010008316.1:0-66337 GCA_004027295.1 Dolichotis patagonum
TTCTTACACCTCTTTTTAAGAAGTACTTCAGGCAATGAACCACAGACTACATTTGCCCACACAGACCCTGATGATAAATATGTATCCATACCCTGGCACATACAGATTAGCTTTCTAGTTCAAACAAATCGTATTTTATTAGCATTTGCAATATATGAACATTTCTGTTAATTATTATTCTATATTCTATATTCATAATTATTCTAGGGTTTCCTAAAGTATTGCAGATGTTTTATGAAGTCAATGTGTGTGTGCCTCTGTGTGTGTGCACGTGTGTGTGTGTGTAACTTCGTCAACAGAATAAGCACAACATCTAAAACCCAAGAACACATCTACACTATACAGGAATATTATAAGATATCTTTATAAACAAGGCCATTCCAAAACAAAGGTACTTCAACTGGAAATCTAAAATATTTTTAAGCAATTAAAATATATACAGTGGCACACACTGATAAAAACAAGATTGACTTTAGTGAATATTGGAAGGAAAGAACTTCTGCCTGAGCTTGGGGAAAGAAAGGATGGATGGGGACCGGGATAAGAAGGAAAGAAAAGCGGACAACATGCACTGAGGAATGGCTTGGATCCAGGATTTGGACCCAGAACGGACTCTCCAGGATCTACACTCTGAGTGACCGGTGGTCCCTAGAAGTTTGCAGCAACAGCGTGCTCAGCACTGCATCAGTGACCTCTGAGATTATTTTTAGTAAGTTTCAAAGGAATCAATCGCTGTACTCTAAAGCAATATTATAGTGGAACACACAGGTAAAACAGATCCTATCAGTGAAAACAATTATCCAATTCTACATCATTAGACTGTTTCTACTTACTGCCCAGTAGCCTATATTAGCACTACCTTGATGGTGTGAATATAATTGCTTTATTTAGTAAAAATTACACTTAATAGTGTATTTAAAATATTTCCAACTACATAGCTCTCAAGATATATCCTAATTTCCTGAGCAGTATAGGAGGGATCTTGGCCAAGACAATCTCTAGAGTTCATTCTACCAGTGAAGTACTGTTTATCTAATTTTTCATGGAAACTACCAAGGAGAGGAGATTACACAGGCCTAAAAAACCACTGTCTCTGAAGAAGGAAGCCTGTAATCCTGTGGGAGCAATCAACCCAGCCCCACAATTTGAAAACCCAGAATGAAAAGCTTACCAGGAAGCCATGGTGCGAGAAGTAAAGCAAAGGCATAAGGTTTATATGAAACAGGCCAGGAGGGAAGATTGAGATACACAAAAGCAGGTGGTGACAGATCACCTCCTGGATTAAAACTGACTCTGAAACAGAGAGGAAAGAAAAGAAGACAACCTAAAAGCAGGATGGGTTGTCTATGAAATGGAGAAGATAGCATAGTTGAAAACATTAGGTAACAGTAGCCATAGAGTCATTCATTTAAAGTCAGAAAACAACATTTTATACTTACATCTCATAACAAAAAGTAATACACACTTATCAATTAATCCTTGTTGAAGCTATTCTTCTCTTATTTGGAGTCACTGCTACTTTTATAACAACGGTGAAATAAACTGTGTAGACTGTTGACTATTACTGATTTATCCTCTTAGGACTCAAACTAAATCAAATTTAAATCTCTGCTCAAGCCCACGTTTACATTTCTTCAGGACAGTTCACTCTCTTGAGAACACATGTCCTGTAGTTCCAGGGATATAGCATCTGCAGTCAGGTGACAGGCAATCCAACTGTCAATATCAATATCAGTATCGTCAATATCAGTTCTTCCAGGAGCAGCCATCCAATAGGAGATAGAGGGACTGAACAGAAGTAAAAAAAGAATCAATCACAGGTACCACCCTCCACTTTCTCATTTAAAAAAATAATCAGTTAACTGTTTGCATGAAGGAAGACAATTTGTATCTATTTTTCCTCTTTTTTACCACATGTTAAGAAGACAAAAGAAAAAAGGGCCTCACCACGCTATCAGAAACAAAACCTAAATCCAGTGTTTAAGAAGCATAAAGAGCTCAGATTATTAGAACAAGCTGCAGAATCACTCACTACTAACCGAGAACCTGCATAGGGCAGCTGACACCTGGGCCAGACTGTGAGCTATGACACCGTTGGGGACAGCGCTGAAATTAAGGTGCTGCCTGTCCCAAGTTTACCTCCAGTCAGTTCCAGTTTGGCTCCTCCATGCCAGCAGAAATCTCACTCCATCACTCTCACTCTCAAAAAATGTTCTGGTTTCAATAATCAATCATGAATCACCCTATTTTAAATCTCAGTCAGCCAGTATGAGTGGCTGTGAAGCCAGAGCTGATTACAAGGATCAGTGCAAATGATTAACAGTACATAGGCAGCTCTTGCAGATGAATCTGCAGGGATACATCTCTGAAGGAAGAGCTAACTTTACATTCATATACTTTTCATGAATGTGTTTCAACTTTGGTTCGTATGTTGTGCAAAAGCCATAGTTAACAGATCTGACTTAATGTTTTCAGAACAGGAAATAAACAGAACTCCATCTGGACCCCAGCATGGCATAGGTTCTAATGCACAGCACAACTCCTCGACTGGCAGTATATTTAGTGCAAATTCAATCTCCTAAGTATGAATACTGACTATTCTCAAAATCCTCAAGACCATATTGCCTGTTTTTATAGGATTTCCTTATAACTGATGAGATGGGGAGGCTATAGGCACAGGTCCGAAGTAAGGTGAGACTTTGGAAGTTTCATGAGTAATGAGAATACTCCACTGCTAGGAAGGGGCAAATGAACAAGGCAAGATTTGAACATATAACCTGATATCAAACCCAATACTTCCCTTTTGTACTCTGTGCAGTTCCATTTAAGCAGCTCTATCATTTATGAGCTCTAAATATTATGAATCATAACAGTTTTCAACTGACTCAACTCATTGAGAGTAGCTCCTATTTATTTAAATATTCTTATTTTTTATTTTGAAGTTAAACAGACCTTGGGAACAAGAACACTGGATCTTTCATCCTTGCCTCTCTTAGAAAAGATAAGTAAGAAGAAAACAGAGTGAGAGGACCAAATTTGGTTCTAATAATTTCACACCTGAACTGTTTTCACTAGATTGAACATAATGTATTTTAAAAGCAGTCCAAAAAGCTAAACTATGAATGAGATGCTAAAAGGCAAAACACAGACTGACTCCTCTTTACTCCACTTCTCAATTCAACCAATTTTTATACACAGACACACACAATACACAGACAATGCTTTCGCATTCTCTGGAATTCACCCAAGTATTTATTAATGTCTCTTCTTATCACAGAACACAGATCCTTAACTATGAAGCTTCAGTCTTCTGTGAATGGGAAGGAGGGAGAGATGGATGGAGAGAGAGGAACGGAAGGATAGACAGAGACAGAGACAAAGACAGAGAGATAGACAGACAAGACAAATATACCAACAAGATCCTTGTAGTATGTCTCTAAATGGAACTCATCCGATTTCAGACTTCTACTTCCATCCTTGTTAATGACTTTCCTCTCCTCCAGCTAATTATGTTTGAAGATAGCATGTGACTAAAATACACAAAATTATGTGAAAATATTATTGTACTTGAATTTAGTCCTATGACTACATAACAAACTCTACTTGCAATATGAAACAAGGAAAGCAATAACACACAAGTTAATAAAAATTATTACCTTTTCATTGTAACTTTAATACCCTAAGATGCCGTCAAACAACATTCATTTTAAAATTCTCTGGACTGGAAATGAAATACAAATAAATTAACCCTGCCACTCTCATAATACTAGTCTCAGGCATTTTTTATAGTAGACATATATTAAAAAGGAATAAAGATGCACAGTTTAAAAAGACAGTAATATTATTTGGAATTAATAATTCTGAACTGATAAATAAATTGACATGGGATCTGAAAATCCTGAGGGTCTTGATATTGTACAATTAGTATTTTCTGACCATAAGAGGCTAAAAATATTTTAAATGGTCCATACTGGAAGTGGGAAATGAGCGTATCAACATGGGATACGAGAAAAAAGTTAGAAAAGAATGTTTAGAACAAGCTTTTCTTTTTTGTGTCCAGTCAAAATGGATTGGCTACTATGAAGAATGCTCTTTCCTTCTCCATTTAAGCCAGGACAGCTGAAGGCTGGGAAGCTGGGATCTGCGTTCCAACACTTCATTGTTTTGCCAAAGTTTGTTCAGCCCTGACCTCCATTTCTCCCCTCCTGGAGCAGTTCCTCGATGGCTGCTCTTGAATGCTGGTAAACAGCATCAGGGTGCTTGGGGTCACTCAAGCCTGCAGTAGGCAGTGATACCGGACATTCTTTCACACTCACCTCCACAGCAGGGCCCACACAGCGGGTGCAATCTCTTGAGCCTCTACCCCACACAAAGTCAATTTCCTCAGCCTCAGCTCCATGCAAATCCTCTCGTGTTCACCATTTGTACCAGTACAGACCAGCCTTCATCCACTTGCACCTGAGGTGCTGCCAAGGTCTTTCTGCCTATCGCATGCGCCATACACCACCATAAAGGTCTTATAACACAAAGCCAAGCCTCTCGTAACACAGACCCAGAGGGACCATCCTAACTTCTCACCTCCTCTGTAGCCCTGGGCTCCGCTGTAACTTTACATTTCATCCAAGCATCTGCTACTTCCCTGGCTGGGCAGACTTTTCACTCCTGCGCGGGCCTGACCACTCTGTGTCCTCTCTGCTATGCTCGCTCGTGACAGTGCTGAGCAAACTACCTTCTTATCCATGAAAGCAATTTATAAGTGGCTTTTAATTCAAAGTGAAAACAGCTGAATTGATAAATCATGAGGTGTGGGGGCAAATTTGGTGTTTGGGGCAAACACCAAAAACTGATGTTAAAATTGACTTGGCTTTCTAACCCTTAGCTTAGTCAAGGAATACATGAAAAACAGAAAGACAAACCCAGCACTGCAGGATTTCAGCTCTTTTATTTACAAAATGTCATAGAGTTCTGCAAGCGTGTTTACATGCACGATGGATTGTTTTCTCAAAATGGTCCAACCAAGATAGGAATTATTTTTTCTGCACTCATTTAAAAATGAAAAAAATGTTTTGAAATACAATATGGGCATCTAATAATAATATTTTATAACTGCCAATGGTTTTCCAGTTACTGTCTTAGTTCTTGAAATTCAAAAAGAAATAAAATCTATCTCTGACTTTCTGTACATTCTCGTGTTATTTCTTCTCTGCTCTGTCTAGGTGGAAAAGCATTATAGATGCCATCTGAACAGCCCCAAAATAAGAAAGATAACCAATCTCCCCAGGAGCAGAATCTGGGTCCTCAAACAGCCTAGAGGGCATACAATTACACATTAGAGTGCAGTGGCTTATGTCTCTAATCTATCTACTCAGGAGGCTGAGTTGAAGGATCATGAATTTGAAGCCAACTTGAGCAAATAGTAAGACCCATTTCAAAAGAAAAGAAAAGAAGGAAGGAAGGAAGGAAGGAAGGAAGGAAGGAAGGAAGGAAGGGAAGGAAGGAAGGAAGGAAGGAAGGAAGGAAGGAAGGAAGGAAGAAAGAAAGAAAGAAAGAAAGAAAGAAAGAAAGAAAGAAAGAAAGAAAGAAAGAAGAAAAAGAAAAAGAAAAATAAGAAAATCATACATCATACCTTTACACATGTATTCTAAACTATTCTGAACTAAGCCTTATCGCTTCTCCCTCCTCAGCACCTGAGTACTTGCCTGTACAAAAAGAAACAAAGACGGAAACACACAACCCTACATGGGCATGTAACCCATGTAAGCAACTTGCTGGCTGAATCCATTACAGAGATCCTTATGGCTGAACCAGGACTTCGGAATTATTCTCTAATTTCCTATTTAGTGGTTTTAGAATATTATAAAAACATCTTTCCCTTCCAAAGAAAGTTTAAGAATGAGTCATCATAAGTGGTACATGGGTCTAAAAGAACGAAAGAAAAATTTCCTAACCTAGTTGGAACTGCACTGAATTGGTAGATTTCTCAGTGAAAATATACCAGAGAGACAGTGAAGGAGAGAATGAGAGAAAATCAACATATGTGCAACAGCCACCTATCCCAGTGGTGGTGAACCTGCCTACGGCATACGTTATTGTTTTTAAGACAAAAGATGTTAACATGTAAGCTGTTTTTTTAGACTAAAACTCTGGCATTCAGGTGTACTTGTAGTGTTCCTGCTGCATAGTGAGTTTGGGGCTATAGTCTGGCACTCAGTCTCTAGAAGGTTTGCCATCACTGACTTAGCCTAATAAATAAGAACCATACATAATCCTCAAGCGACGGACTTCCCTGGGTCGCACCACTTCTCATTTCCCTTCTCTCACTCTTCCGCCCAGCCAACCACTGACCAGATTTCTGCATTTCTCATTGCTGTGTGCTTCCCCATTCCTTCTAAAAAGCAATGTTCAACTTTTTCCTTGTGGTCTAGACTCAGCTGGAGGCTGAGTGGAAATACACAACATAGTTGCTGAGTACATAACATATATTGATAGGAGTGTCAATCCAACACACTTTAAACATAACAACCAAAAATGTTTAAGAAGTATAGCTGAAATCTATATTTTTCTTTAAAAAAAAAGGCAAACTTGCTATCAGCAAGACACAGGGTGCTGAGCCAATCCCCAGGGCCCTGGCTGTCAGCAGCATCACCCCTGACAGATTCTTTTCCCACTAATAATATTCTTAACTCTGCTCCAGTCTTTGTCATTCAGCATGTTCCTCTTTAGTGGCCTGAAGTTTCACTCATCTTGTGAGCTCAGCAGCCAAGAGCAAACTGTATCTTCAGAATCTGGGCAATATTTTGAGAAAATAAACTTTCTTCTCAGCAAGCCTGTGCATATGAGCACTCAGGGGCTGATTTTCCAGTTTATAGATTATCTAATACCCTTTGCTCCTTTTTCCTTGCTTTTGGACATTTCACTGCTCATTAGCACTGCCACTGAAGGGTAAACAGGAACCATAAAAAGAAAAGACTCAAAGCAATGTTGCTATTTATTAACTGTTTATCAACCACAACAAAGACTCTTGTGGAGAAAGATATGTTGGCCAGTTAGTTTTTGAGCTGTCTGTTAACTGTCAGTTTTCTTTGTCCTATGCTCAATTACACCTACATAATTAAAGCTCAATATATATTTATTTTCCTAATAATCCTTTATCCTTGCAAAGAAGCAATATTGCACTTTTGATTCAACTTTGATAAGGTTCAAGACAACTATGATGGAAAAACAAACAAGAGGAAAAGAAGAGAATAGTAGGCTTCATCAGTTAAGTCTAACTTTGGAATGAATGCATGAACTTTGTAGCCCACAGCCATACTAAACTGAATGACTAACCATCAGAAAGCTGAGTGAAAGGATATTTATTATAAATGAAGACCATCTGTAAGGGATAAGTTACTCATTCCATTTAGAAGTTTTCTTTCTTTTTTCCCCCTAAAATATGTTTGTGTTAGGGCATCTTCAGGCTATCACAAACATGGCATTTGTTATCACAACCTCCAGCACCACAGTAGATCGGACTCATCCTTCTGGGTGTCATGAAGTGCTCTACTGTCAGCTTCTTATCCAAAATATTTTCTCAGAAGACAGAAATGCCTAAAAGTTCTTGAAGGACAAGAGAATGTTCTATTTGACTATTTAGATTAAACACAGTAGAACTAAACATTTAGACACAATAGGTCTGACTAAATATTTGCAAAAATCTCCAGAATGTCACATAATGATTTACATAGGACCCTAAAAATGTATGCTTTGCAAATGGATTATGAGAATGTAAGTCACAATTTCTCCACTTGGTAACAATGAATTACATAAAATGTCAAAAACTCAACACAATGGACCACCAACTAAAGGAAGAGCAATCACATTCAAGTCTGTGATACCATGAGGTATTATTCACAGTAACATGGTGTTAACTTCAAAAAACAACATTAAGAAAACATAATGGTCCTCACACAGGACATGCCTGCTTAGACCCATGCTGAGAGCTCTGATTATGGATACTCAGACAGACAATCAAGAAGATCTGGACTCTGACTAGCATAAGATCTGGACTCTGCCACTAAACCACTGACAGAATTCTGTATGTTGTCAGGTAGCAGAGATTATCAGGAGCAAGAATCAGTCTTCTAGATTTTAACTCATCTCAAGCTACATGCAACGGAGTAACACAACTGGCAGTTTTGTCTTGCTTTGTCTCCTAAAATGTCACCTGCTCCTCCGATTTTAAGATAATATGTCAGTCTAAACTGTGTGGCCTATGGGACATGGTACTGTAACAATGCTGAGATTCAGTATATTAAACACTTCACCAGTTTTAGGTGCTCAGTTCAAATAAGTTTGGATTTAAATGTGTTCACCAATCCCTTTCAATGATTACATCTCACTACCTTGGGAAGTTATGAACTAGAAAATTGAAAAAAATCTTTTGATGTTTCTATGGTTCATTAATTATGCATCTCAACCTCAGTCATAATACAGCTGGATTTTTTTTGCAAGCACAGTTGGTCCCAAACCACAAGACTCCTATCCTCCGTCCTCACACTATTCATGTATTTCATGTTTATACACCATATTAGATGTAAGCAAGCAGAAACACTCACATCACACTGCTTCCACAAGACAAAACATTTTTACACAGAAGATAGCATTAGAAATGACAGGGAACACAGAAAAATGTAATTCACCTGCTACTGACATTGTTACTTTACCATAGATATTCTTATTTGAGGTGAAAAATCAGTGTAGTATACACAACTTGTGGGTGTATTAATAGACCTGTGAAAAGAACTAAGATTTTTTGAGGTTAGAAAATTGAGAACATTCCCTTTTCTCGGTTTCACCTGTGAATGAATATATGTCACTTATGGGACAGCATGAATAGATATGAAAGATCAATAAAAGTAAATATTTAAATGTGTCACTTAAAATTAACATAATATGAATTTCATCTACTTAATTTCTATGTTGAAAGGATAATTACTGCCCTATAAAAATTACATTCTTTATTGTAAAAATTTTCCAGTGTGATCTTTTCAGCTAACCAAATGTATGACATAACTTCCTTTGAGGAAACTTACAACTAATTCAAATGTGTTTGTTTATAATCAGAGGATTTTAAGTTATTTTAATATCATTCATCATATAGGAATATTGTATGTTCTAAGAATTAGTTCATTATCATAAAACCAAGTATTCTATTTGAAATGACATACCAATTCACCTTAGCATGTAATCCACTCAAATAATAAAGTTTTACTGAATTTGAGTTGTAATTTGGGAGATTAAGCAAAATGCACAACGATTAATAGGGTGTATTTCAGAGAGCACACGTAAGTTTCTCTCTTAGGCTAATTCCAGTAGCTTTAACCCACTGTCACTCGATCCAAGATTACTATGAGCAAAAAATAAATAAAGGCAAGCATCATTATCTTAAATCATTTGCTATCCAAACTCAGGAATGAAATAAATTTGAAGAAAAATAGGTATTTCTTTTTAAATTTTGCTTCTTGGCATTTCTCGTATGACTGAATCTTTAAAACATTGCCTTATATATTCCAACACTCATCTTCCAAAGATCCTCTCTCCCTTTTCTTCATAGCCAGCCCATCATCACTGTTTTACTCCCTTATAACAAAACTAACAGGAGTCTTCACATGCCATTAAATCTCTTAATCCTCCCGGTCATCATTTTGTCACTTCTAGCTTATTAAAAGCACTGCTGTCAAGCTCTTCTTTGCCCTCACACTTCCAAAACTAGTAGTCATGTCTCAGATTTCATACACACAATTGGTCAGTCTACCTCTTCCTGTCTTTACAAACACACTTACGTCAGGAACACACTCCTGGTTCTCCTCCCATCTCACAGCTCACTTCTTCTCTCTTGCTGCACCCCTCTGCACTGGATCTCTATGTTCTGGAATGGTCCCTCTCGGAATTCTTTTACCCCACAATTCATCTCCTATTGCTTTAAAGACCATGTTTACAGAGAAGAATTCCAGTTGTAGAGCTCAAATCCCAAGGTCTACATTGCCTTCTCCCGTGACATACTGCAAATTTAACGTATCACATTTATGAAGTGATATTAATTTAACATTCACAATTTTGATTTCTACCACAAATGTACTCATTTCTCCATATTTCTACTTTTAGTTAGTAATAACATATTTCAATCACTTGCTCAGGTAAAATTTCTTGGACATCTCTTTACTTTTCTACCCTTTTCCCAATTGACCAATACTTGGAGAAATTCTCTTATTATCACCAAATTAACTATACAGGCTGATAACAGCTCTTCTTTTTCAGTTACCACCTAATTCAATTCATTATTTTCAAACTATATTTCTACTCTGTCCAGTTAACCCAGGCAAAGAAAGTTATCTCTCCAAAATACAACCGACTTCATACCATGCATTTACTTCATCTGAACCCATAATCTACCTAAGACATCGAAACAGCTTAGAGTAACTTTTTCAGTCCCTACAGGCTCTGCCCTAGCTGTCCACCAGTCACTTCTTTCTATTTCTTCCTTCAAAAACAATACGTGTCACCTCCCGCCAGCCCCACATTTTCTCCATGGCACTGATAATAACTTAACATTAAATCACAAAGTTTCATGTTTATCTAGTGTTCTCCATCAAGAGACTATATGCTTCTCGAAATGCAAATACATAGCTTCCTTAGTCAATATTCAAATTCTAGGAACTAAAAGCAATACTACCTAAAGTATAGGTTCAGAGTAAACATTTGCTGAAAGCAAGAACATTCTCCCAATTAGCAAAGCATACCGCATGTTGGTAGTAATGCCAATATTACCCTGTAGTTTCTGCAATGTTAATTTCTAGAATTTAATGATTTTAATAATGAAGCAGATACCTTAAGATTACTTAGGATAACTCAGGTACTTACAGCAATAAAATAATTTATTTTTAAAGTAGTATTTTTAATTATTTTGGTATGAAGAATAAACTTTGAGCATTTTAATTATAATAAAATCAACTGCCTGATTTTTTTATGAGCAAAAACATTTGTCAAGGGTGACTTAAAAACTGTAACACACACACACACACATACACACACGGAGGCTTTTATGAGCTCAGTCTCTGGTGTCACCTCTGGCTTCCCTTTCATCTTAGCTAGGAAGCTTGCACTCAGTCAGGTCAGCCTCAGCGTGATTCTCACTTGGTGAGCAAGAGTAGGGTGAAAGCGCAGCAACCTGGAACAAGAACTCAACCCAATGAAGAGCTGTGAGCGTGTTGTTTCTTTACGCTCTACAGTTTCCAAGTGATATCAAGCTCATGCTAATAGTCCTCCTGGGTTTCCAGCTTGTAAGTTTCACAAACTAAAGTAGACTGCACCATCCAGTCAGCCTCCTGAGCAAGTCTGCAACCAGGTTGCCAGTAACAGTTTGCATTGTAATGTGAAAGGAAAGGAATGTAAAACCAAAAAGCAGATAAATCCGTCTCCCTCAATCTGCTAAGAGCTATTTAGAATATCTGATTAAGATATATATTAATGGTAATTATCTTCTCATCAATCAGCACCTTCATTCTAAGAGATTCTTAAGTGATAGTAGTTCTTAGTTTCATATTTCCTCTTGTGTTTCTTTTCTCAAAATTTACTCCTAATCTGGCCATCAAGTGTGGCTACATGAATCCTATTTGACTGCATTCTTTCTCTCAATTCCTTTCTTTATTCTTCAAATATTGAATTTTTCTTCAATTCAGTTAATATAATTTTACAGCTTAAGAAAATATTAGCTAAATCTCACTTTAGGGTTAATAAAAATGACTAAAGAAACTATAACTTTCCAATATTGCTCAACTGCTTATCTATAAAAATTGGGATTTTTAGTTCAAACCTCTCAGATTCAAATCTAGAATATGTTTTTAATATATTTTAACATTCCCCTATGTTTTTCACATTTATCTGAAATTTGTGTCCATATCAAGAGACTAGGATTAATTAATCTATGTAAATAAATGAATTACACAGATATCCTTAATGATTAATTCCAGAATTACTTTAGTATACTCTTTATCCTTTAGACATCCAACTGATTATCAAATCTTACTCTGCTTTTAATAACCTATTATTATGACTAATAATTATTATTTAATATTGTCAAAGGAAAAAGTCTAAGATAGTAAGACAATTTATTCACACAGTTAGCCTACTGTTGTATTTTCTACTTACATGATTTTGTTAATGCTCAAACTAAATCATCTAATTGGCCCAACCAACTCTCTACTCATGGAGTTGGTATGTCCAGGGACTCATACAAAACCTAAAATTACTATTAATCAGGCAAAAATTACCTGAAAATATACGTGGGCATTCACAGAATTCAACGCTTAACATTATATTTAGTTATATCTGTATTTTTGTCAACATATATGGCTTGGTTTGTTTTTATTTTTGTTTTTGTTTTTTGTTTTTTGTTTTTGTACCAGGAATCAAAGTCAGGAACCTGCACTTGCCAGGCAGGCGCCGAACCGCTGAGCTATACTCTCAGCACAACATATATGCTTTTTAAAACTTTACTACCATAAGTATGTTTCGCATCACAGTCCGTTAGGAGGCCCAGATTTCTTACAGCTTTCCTAAGCAGATTTCCTAAGCAGAAATGCCCTAGTTAGAAACTGCCCAAACTACTACATTCACTATTAAGAATACTTTCACTCTTCCTAGCATTTTACTTTCTTGTTTGTGTTCATTTTTCTCCAAGAATAGTATTGACTAATATATTTCTATTTTAAATTCATGGAAAAAGTTACAGCACCAGACTAGCAGGCTTAATATATCTAATGAACCAACTGTTGATAGGTCCTACAATAACATTCTTACAGAATGTAAGAGACAGGGATAACATATATTTCTTGAATTGAAAATAAAAAGCACCTGTATTTATAGTATATCACACCTCATTAAATGATGCTTTCTCTGAGGATTTGGAAAACATGTTACATGTTTTCCAAGTAGGACAACAAAGCTACAACTCAGAATGAGTGACACCTAATGGCAAAGATACCTTCATGAGCCAAAAATGTATTTCCCCATAAACATGAAAACTGTAATAACACTAACTGTTGATACTATCCAATATGCTGTCTACAGTCTGACATATGGTAGTGATCCAAAAGAAAAGAGAATGCATCACTTTTAAAAATAAAGTAAAATACACAAGTAGGAAGGAAAACACCAGGATTAAAAAGTGTGATTTAAAGACTATAATATCCCATTAAGATAAAACATACATGCTTGAAGTCAGTGTTGAGTGAAATGTACATTTCATTGCTCCCAACAATTTCAGCTAGTTTCTATTTTTTGGAAAAGTTAAAAGTTAATCATTTTGATTCATAATTAAAATTTTTAGGAGATATTTATTGGATATACATTTGACATAGAATAGAAAGAAAGAAAAGGTCCTTAGCGTAACAGCTACCCGTCGTGTTACTACTGATGACTCTCATTAGTGATGCAGTCTATCTTCATGCACACCTGAATTGTGCTTAAATAATTATCCTGATGATACAGAGAAGGATAATAATACCATATGCATTTTAGTACATTCCTAAAAATTCCTGTTTTTCCCAAAACTTAGGGAGCAAACAGGTACTTTAAGTAAAACAAGTACAAAAAATCATTGAGATATAGTACACAAAGAGTCCCTGAGGACTCCTGGGAATTATCATTAGTCAATGCAACGTATTCAAACAGCTGAAGAGGAAATACTGAACCTTCTGGAAATGTGTCTGCATTCTGTATTTCAAAAGTTAGTTTTCAGTTCAAAAGTAGGGAAAAGTGATGCTTTGAATCTGTCATCTATTATTGTTTTAAATGTTTTGACACATTTTACTCACCCAATTTATACTTTAGATTGCAGGGTCGTATAATGAAAATATTCTCTCAAGTGTCTCTAATACTCTGTGAACTGTTTTCGACTTTTCATAATGTCACAGTTGATGATTATGATCTCACAGGACAAAGTATCATCTGTTTAAGAGGAAATCATGAGTAAGTGCTTCTTTCCTACTCCCTGATGACATGAGGCATTTTTCTACGACTGATAAAAACCAGCGTATATGAGTGATTTGTGTAACATATAAGTACAGTACTTGAATGTTCCCTTGTAAAGATATATAACTGAGGAGAGCTCATTTACAATCAGCTCTGTGAGCACAGGAACCAGATAAGGAAACCAGCATATATTAAACTGTTAAAACATGAGATCCTCCATATTAGATATGAAGCAAAATACAAACTGTGCAGTTGACTGGAAATGCCACCTAATCCCTGCTTAATTAAAGCAGTACTCTAAACTCCTGCTGTGTTTAGGGAGTGCAGAGCGTGGGACGACTGATGTATGAAGAAAATAGCAGCCAGCGTGGCTAATCTCAAAGACTTTGGGCTTTCTAGCTACATAAATCAGACAGACTTCTGAATAGCCTCATAAAACACCGTATCATTGCCATTCCACTCACGACTTTTTGGTTCTTCCTGCAGCATGCCGATCATTAGGAAACTTCCACGCAATCAAGTAATGTGGGTCTGATGAGATTACTCAATCAATGCACAGCCTCAAAGTAGACGCATATTTCAAAATTGCATAGTTTTTATGTTAAAAGACCTTTCTTTCGTCAGGTCAAAGAAGATCTCAATGGAGGTAATTCATTTCTAAACACTGTGTGTGTGTGTGTGTGTGTGTGTGTGTGTGTGTGTGTGTGTGTGTGACAGAGAGAGAGACAAAGAGAGAGAGAGAGAGAGAAAGAGAGAGAGAGAAAGAAAGAGAGAGAGAGTGATGTAGGAGGAAACATGTAAATATTAAGTATGTAACAGAAACTCGAAGGAGTTATAGTATCTTGGGTATTAAGTGGGATAAACACATTTTCATTTCATTTATTATGGCTTCACCATTACATCTCATCATTATAGTAAACTAATGCTTAATAAAACAGATCTTAAAATATCTAGTTGACTTTATTAAACCTCCTGCACACAGTAAAAATGGAAAAAGACAGGTGAGAATTTTCAAACTACACATGAAGTGGTTCAATACCAAAAGAGTTCGATATCTAAAAAACCTATTACAGCAATGTCTTCAATCTTTCCAGTTTGCCTGAGCTACCTGATGCAGCTACTTTCTGGTGAACACATCGAATGAGGCTGGGAGACCTTTCACTTATGCATATCTACTTAAATCTCTACATCCGAAATATTTCCTTTCCCTACAGTTTCCTCACTTTCACCCCTTTAGTCCTGAAAGAAAACATTTCATCCTAATCGTATTTCTCACACTGACTGTTTAAATGAAAGCATTCACCTCCTAAGTAAAATTCTCTTTCCCTGCTCAACCAAGTAAACTAACCCAAGGCATGTTAACTGGTACCAGGCAGTCTCACTAGGGATGTTTAGTTTGAGTTCATCACACTTTTGCTGAAGTTGGGGGAAGGGAAGGCTGGGTAGTTAGGCTCTGAAACACACACACCATTTAGCCATTTTCAATACATTATAAAAAATATGAAGTTTTCTGAGAAAACAGGCTTCAGTGCAATTCTATGTAGTCTAAAACAAGCTGATTCTCCTGTATAATGCACTAATTACATTCAATTTAAATTGTCTAAGAAGTAACTGTCTTTTGGTAGGATATACATAGTTAACGTATGCGGCTAAATTTCCGAGGAGATAATTTGTACACAGCTTTTTTTTATAAAAATCTGGTTATAAATAAGCCATGTCACACTGACACAAAATAGTATGCAAAGGGAAAAATACATCAGCTGTGTTCTATTTTGAAACAAATGCCCAGACTGCATTACAAGATAGTATTCATCTACTAAAGGACAGATGAGCTGTGGATGTTTGTAAATAATGTATTCATCGTGTACACCACCGACTAAGCAATAAAGCAGCATTTATTTACAAACCTCTCCTTCTGAACGATGCAAACCATAAGTCAGAAATCCCTAATCATAAACTGAATATAAAGGTATGACGAATATACACCTGCAGTGTTGCTCTCCAGGCATTTGCAAGGAGACATACATAACTGTACGTCCTTGCTTTAAAAGGAGCATAGTTTATTTCCAAACTGTTATCGGAGCATCGATAAATCCCTCCCAAAGATCATAATCTCTCCCTGAAAACTTCTGCCCCACAGGCAAAAAAGGACCCAGCGGGCAAACTACCTAACGCTTGATTTACTTAATGCACAAGTGCAAGGCTGTCTGAAGCCCGACCTCATTACCCCGTGCATAGACACAGTCCCCAGTTGCACAGTGGCGATGGAGGCGCGGGCAGACATGTTTACAGAGGTCGCCGAGCCAGCGAGGGTCTGGCCGCTGCGGACCGCGCACCAGACAGAACCCCTCGCTCGTGAGGGCGCCGCCGCCACCTGCAGCCGGCCTGCGAGCGCCCGCGTGTGCGTGTGTGAGTGTGAGTGTGCGCGCGCGCGTGTATGTGCGCGCGCAGAATGCGCGGTGAAGGGGCAAGGGGACAGAAAGGAGAGAAGCTGTGGCTATCTGTCGCCTGGAACAGCAGAACACCAAGCCGGGTGGATGGATAAAAGTCCTATGCCCAGAAAAATTCCCCAAGCGGGGCCTTGGTGCCGTCCACTAAAGGAACCTGTGCTCGCCCCGGGAAGAAGGCGAAATTTCCGCAAGGGAAATCGTCGCATGGACGCGGAGAGGGCTGCGGAGCGGCTCCCGCCCGGCCCTGCGGTTTAGCAAGCGAGCAGAGTTGGGCCCCGGCCGCGAGCCCGCGTGACAGTAGCGCGCAGCCCCTCGCGCGCGGCCCTGCAGTGGCCGGTAGGTGGGGCCGAAGCACCTAGGCGTCCCGGAGCCCGGCTCCTCCGGGCCCCGAGCCTGTGCACCCCACCGGGCGCGGCGGCTCGGAGTTCGCTCCCCGCGGGGCCTCACGCGCCCAGCCCGGTGTCGCCCAGGGGTCGGTCGCCCGCCCCTCCCGCCCCTGCCCGGCCACTCTGCGCGGGACCGCGGGGCCCGGGGCTCCAGGCTGGGGGCGCCCGGCACCCCGCAGCCGCACACTGCGCCCGCCTGGCGACTTCGCCGGCTCACGTTGCCGAACCACCTGTTCGATCCGAGGGGCGCCCTGCACCCCATCACCGCGCACGCAGGTGCCACCGCCCGCGTCCCCTCACAGCTCAATTTTTTTCCCAATGGAGCAAGTATACATCCGGGAGAAAGATGGAAGGCAGACTCAATTAAACTTCCTCTGCCCGCACACTCGAGGCCCCGCACTCCCCAAGCCCGCGCGCGGAGCTCAGCCCGAGACGCCCACGCGCGTCCCCCGCTCCACGGGACCACGGTGCTGCCGAGCCCACGCGGTTTCGGGAACCGCGGCAGGAAGGGGGGCGAACCTGGCCGCCACCGCCGAGCACCCGAGTGCGGAGGGCAGCGGGAGACGTCGGCGACGGCGCCAGCGGAAGAGTCCGCGCGGCGTCTTTCTTACCGATGTGAATGATCGAATCCGCATTCGCCGAATCCCAGGTTCGAGACCACCAGACGGACAAAACCAAGAGCACGGCGAAAACTTCCATCTCCTCCTATGCCGATCCCTCTTGAAGGATGATGTTCTCCCAATATTTCACAAAAAATGCAAAAATAAAGAGAACCAGTCCGAAGAGTTTGAGGTCACGATGGAGTTTGGCGCAGCTTCCTCTCTCGCTCCAAATCCCAGTCGCGAGGGAGCCGCGGTCGTCGCGGAGGGCGGCGAAGGGGACCGGGGGCCGGGGACCCCCAAGCCGAGCCGAGGCACTTGCAGGGGAATTTCGGCCTCGCCGGAGTTGGTCCCAGTTCGGCTTTAGAACGAGTCCGGCCGCGGCCGGCTGGCGGCGGGCAGGGGGCGAGGCTGCGGCTCCGCGCGGGGTCGCGGGTCCCAGCGCCCCGCCGTCCAGCGCCCCCTCGCGCCGGATGCGCCCCCCGCGCCGGCCCGGCCCGAACCGAGAACGCGGGCTGCGCCGCCTCCGAAGCCGAGTGCGGGCGAAGCGGGCGAGTCGCGGAGCCCAGACCCCGGCGGGGCGGGGAACCCTCTCCGGAGGGCGGAAAAAGTGAAGTTGGCGGCGGCGATGCGGCGGGGACTGCGGAGCGGAGCCTCCCTGCGCGCGGCGGCGGTGGCGGCGCGGGGCTCGAGGCGGAGACGGGAGGCGCGGCCAGGCCGGAGCGCGGCGCCGCGGGCTGCGGGAGGCTCGGAGCCTGCCCGGGCGGGATGCAGAGCGGAGCGGGAGGAGCCGCGGCTTCGGCGCCAGCCCCGCGTTGCCTGGAAATGGATCACCTAGGAGAAGGAGCGAGCCCGCGCGAGAGAGCGCGGGGCTGCCAGGCGGAGAGGGGAACCAGAGTGGAAGAGCCTCTCTCTAATAACCGCCTCCTCCCCCTATCTGCAATAGGAGGGAGAAACAAAATAGTGTCTCATTTCCCTGGGAGTCTTCGGCCGGGACTGAGAAAAAGGCAGGACTGTAACAGAAAAGACGACGGAGCCCCCCGCCCCCCTTTTCCTTTTATGAGGTTAAAAGCAACCCAGAAAAGCCACCCCACTTATTTAACCTTGCTGTTCTCCAACAGGTATCAGACTTTTTTCTAGTCTTTGGCTGAAATTAGTCACATTGGTTGAAAACAAATTAGGGACATCTAGTCACTTAGGGAAAAGGAGACCTAGAAAGCTTTTAATGAGATTTCAATTATAAAGTTATAAAAAGCAAGGAACGTGCTAATTACCTTTATTCACTAATTTTTTTTAGATCCCCGGTGTATTTGTTTTTTAGGCAATCAGCATACAGAAAGAATCCAGATATCCTTTTCTGTAGATACAAGCCCTCTATCAGAATAGACAAAAATCGTGAAATTTGAGAAGAATAAACAAACAGGGGGGGAAATGCATCAGAGAAACATTTGGGCAAAATATTGCGGAGAACAGCTTCACAACCCATGCTGATGAATTCAGAGCGGGCAAGTAGACTGTCATCCATGGGTAGAGCTGAAGATGTACTCAACGACAGCCGCTCTTCCCTCTGAAAGGACCTTCTGCAAGCGTATTCTTTAATGTGAATTCTGGATGGCTGGCACTTCATTTCTTCTAGTGAACTTAATGAATCTGACTTTATTACAGACTGCAAATTTGTTAACACTATCAAGTGCCCAGTTGAGGCCAGGCATTGACAATCCCAGTATTGTTTCTAATATAATTATAATCCTTTGGGAAGTTGTTATTTTGGTTGTGTGAATGTCAAACCCTTTGACAGCCCCCTCTCCAACAGAGGCAAGCGTATTTTCTTCTTATTCTGTTGATTGAAACTTTCTGTCTCAGTCTGGCGAGTTGGGTCATTATTTCTGCAAACATAATTGTACATTTTAATTTCTGTAAAGTACTTTCAACCATCTTCCTTATTTTTCCTGAATATTCCAGAAAATCTGTGATGTGCTATTGTCGATTGTGTTTACAGCTCTTGGAAGACCTACACATCTCCACGTGGTCCTTCTCTTCTGCCAACTCAAGGACGAGTTCAATTTTCTTTTGCCCAGGAAGTGGAGTCCATTCCTTTCATGTGGAATAAATCTCACCTTGCTCTGTGCTGTCACAGCGCACTGCCTGGAAAGTACGGACCACAGCTTTTGCACAGTGTATGTAGTTCAGTATTTTAAAGAGATGCCCCTTTATCGACTAGAATTTCACTTCCTTCTGAATCTGAAACAAAGCAGTGGTACCTGGAAGCCACCACTGATTCTGTTTTTCCAAGCAATTTAGTGATTCTTTTATCTCCTTCCTTCAGTAGTACACATGAATACAATATTGACTATATTTAGCTTGTTACTGATGTCATTTTACTGTATATTAAAGAGTTCTAATGCACTTTCATGAATTACACTTTGTTGATACAGATTTTTAAAAAATGGATCAGTGTTGCACAGCTTGCTTCTGTCATTCATATGAGCTCTGTAGAAGCTGATTAACCACTTTGTAGTCTATCAAGAAAAGTCATGAAGTATTTAACATGGAAAGACAACCATATCTTAAAATCAGAGAGCTCATTAGAACTTCGAAACAATAGCTGGCTCAATTAATAAATGGCATTTGTGGAGACACCTATCTATGATTATATTGCTATCATTTCCTAGGCAACCTGTGTGCATGAACTATAAAGCATTTTGATTATTCCTATATCTTTCAATTTAATGATGTTTCAAGGTCATTTCACATTTTGAATAGGTTAGGAGACATTTCAGCTGGATCACTTTGGATGAATTTAATCTGCACCTCTGTAGTCAGGGCCTGACCTATGTCGTGTACTCTGTATTCCAAAATCACTGTAGGTGACTCTACTATGCAGCCATAATTCAGAATTGCTGTTCTAATATATACATTTGAAGGAATCTGGATAACACATTACAAAACCTCTTGGAGGTATCAAGGTCATTACCACCAATCAGAAGACAGAGTTGAATGATGAATTAAAAATCTCCAAAAAAGAAGAAACTGCAAAATTAAAATTAATATTGGCTTATTGATTTCCAATGTAAGGATAACAATCTTTTCACTGTCTAAATAGTTTCTATACTTACTATATCCTAATTAATGTTGTTCCATGGCATCTAAGTTTAACCAAATTTTTAACACTGCATTAAATATTTTCTATTATATTAGAAAATCACACTTACTATAATGTGATATCCAGTCATCTGGAAACAAAAATTTATAATACGTATCTTAGATATTAAATTTTAGAGAGAGAAAAGAAAGTAACAAAAGCACTGGTTGTGTTTTCTTAATGGTTGTGTTTTATAATGAAAGCTATCTGTTGGTCTCATCAAGGTTGCCTAGCTTTAACTTAAACATTAACATGCAGGAATGGGTGATACATCTGTCCGGCCTATGCTAAAACTCAAACTTTGTAAAAATGTCCTAAAATCACTCAAGTGTTCTGTTAAATAATTCTTCTTAACTCTTTGGAAGTAGGACGTTCCAGAACCATGCCATGATTCATGAATTTATTTTCCAAAGTTGAGACTTGTGCTTTATTCAGGAATTACTTGCAGTATGAACATGAAATATCTGCAGAAATTGTAGATAATTTAAATAGTTTTAAGATGTAAATTATAGGGGATATTTTTTATGAAAAAAATGTTAGAGAATTTGCATTGGTGGAATGACTGTAAGTACAGGCACATTGAATAGCATATAATTGTGGGAAAAAAGCAAGACAATAGAAATCACTGGAATATAGCATTCTTTCACTTTCAGTGAAAGAATTTTTAACTTTCAGTTAAAAAACATTAAGAATACCAATGTTTATATTTTAAATATCAGCTGCTCATTGTTGTAACAGTAGTAAGTCAACCTACATAAGTTAGTTTTTAAAATCTCCAATATTTCAATAACTTGAGTTTTTTAGTATATATTTATGAAAGCCTATTTGAAAAATAAAGTGAAAAATTAGCTTTCAAAATTACATAGTAGAAAAAAACAATAAAAATTTAATTATTTCTAATTCTTTAAAATTGTATATTAACATTATACATTTGGCTAGCAGCTGGCACTATTCTAAACACCTTAGAACTTTACATCAAGTGTGGAAGAAAAATTATAAATAAGCAATGATAGAGCGACTATACAGATAAGTAGTTGTAAATGGTAAATTATAACGAAAAAATGTATTTGTAAGAATGAAAAGTGTAGGGGTTAGGGGTTTAGCTCAGTGGCATAAGCACCTGCCTGGCAAATGAGAGGTCATGAGTTCAATCCTCAGTACCAAAAAAGAAAAAAAGAGAAAAGTATAAATTCTACTTGATTGAAATGCTGAAAGGGAAAATCTGTTCTGAGTAGATCATAGAAATTCGGAATTGAATGGAAGTTTAGGAGCTCTTCCTCAATGCCTTCTTTTTCCAAAAAAAGATAGGGAAATTGATTGCCAGTATTATAATTATATTTGATAGACTACTTGGTGTTAGAAAACATAAATTCTTAGCTTTTAACTAAACCTCACAAAAGTCATTAAATCATACATTCCTATATAGTATTTCTTCTTTCCTTCCTTGTTTTCTTCTAAATTATTCTATTTCTTCTTTCTTTTCAAACTTTCCCTGAATTTGTGAAATAACACTGCTAGGGAAATACTTTCTCCTAACTCATTGAAATGCAAACTGCAACCAAATTCTCCAACTCGATAAATCCATAAACAAGAATATTTTACCAAACTCATCTACCATTGAGTGAAAACTGAATTACAAAACTTTTTCACTTAGGCACCAGAGCCACGACACTGAAATTTTAGAAGCAGTGCCTCAGTTGTATAGATTGGCAGATCTCTTTCCATTGCCACATTCCTGTGTCTGAAGGTCAATGTGGCATTTCGTGAGAAATACTAATAAACATGAAACAATTGGCTGATGGAAGTCAAAGGATGACAGGTATCCAAAAGGGGCGCTTTGTTGAGATTGGCCCCTCACTATTATATCCTGTCCCCACAAGATGGCAGCCATGCTTGAGGTAGATTTAGTTAGTTTACTTCCTGAATGTCTCAGTGCTTAACAGCCCCCCCATATTAATGAGTATTCCTAGTTAGATACCCATGAGGAGGCAAATAGGAGCTTAAATAATTCATTTTCATGTTGGTTGTTTGGTTTTCTGAATTTTTATTTTTTCTATTTAAAAGAAGAAAAACTTTCACACAAAAATAAAAGGTTATTATTATAAGGCTCTTACACTGTTTTGTTTACATCATATCTGATTTGGTCAGTTATTTAGAAATTTAATACCAACAGGACAATCTCTAATAATATGCCATTCCTGTATGAAGGGTAAAAGAAAGCACTGGGATATTATTTTGTGATTCAAATCTGTGATGTAAATATTAAAGCTTCAAAAGTAGTTTAACTGTTTGCTTTTTGTAAAAAAAAAAAAAAAGACAAATTTTTACCCATCTTTAGGTAAGGAATTATATGTGACCATGAAAAGAGTCTGTCAGTCATGTGACTGATCCCTCTGATGTGGTCTATCAGTAAGGTGAAATGCCTAAGTTGAAAACAGAAATAATATTTGATGTCAGTGAATATCAGTTTTAATTTTGGTTCTTTAGAAAAGAAATCAAATTTATTTTTCTCCTGTAATTAAATATCTTAACTATAGAATTAAATGTTTCTTTTACAAAATATTTTTCTGAACACAAAAGCAGCTCAAACACATTATGCTTGTGGAATACTGTATGTCTCAGAAAATGAACTATACATTTGAAATTAAATAAAATTCTATTGTATCATTGTATATTTCATGAGGAAATTTTATATAGAGAAAAGAAAGTCTTGATCTGTTTAATTTCCGGTAATTTAGGATACATTTAAATAGTATTGACATCTCAAAGAAGCCATAAAACTTTGCAAACATTTAATTTCTTAGTGAGTAGATTCATAATTCATGTAGATCTAAATGCAATTAATTACTCATCTATCTATAAATTGGTGGTGAATTTAAAGTGCTCATGATAAACAAATGAACTAATTAGTGTACGAAAAGATAAAATGAAAAATTTTAACTATGTTAGAATATTATTCAAGCAGCATAAGACATTTCCATACACTCCAAACTAAACAGATTATCCAGGCATCAAAATAATCTATTAACAAGATTATCACATCTATTTATAATTTCCAGAGTTTTCAACATAGGTAGACACTATCTGTTGGTCCTTAAAAGATAAAACATGTTTTCCAAGGTTTTTTTCAAAGACATTAATAAAAAAAACTCAGAAACAGAAACCTAAATATGAATCTCTGCCCAAATTTAACTTGACCTATTTGCAGTATGGTTCATACAACTAAAGAGAATGCAAGGATATATATATAATTTTATATATTTTATATTTAAATTTTTATTTATAAAATAAATTTATTTTATTTAAAATGTTTTTTATAAAATTTATTTATAAAATAATTATATATTTTATATATAAAATTTTATTTATAAAATTTTATTTATTTTATATATATATAATTTTAGGTTAGATTCCATAGAATTTATCTAATTTTACTAAGATGAAATGAGTTATATTGTGACTACTTTAATCTCTTTCCTTACTTTCTTATGTGTTGCTGCTTTATCACATTTTCCAAGAGACAACTGAACCATAAATTATTATATACAACAGGAAAATTGTAAAACTAAGATAGTATTTTTGAAATGTAAAGGCCAATGTTTTAAAAACTTAGAACCATAATTTCTTGCTGTCATCTGAATATGGACAGGACCCCCAAAAATCAGCATGAAAAAGGCTTGGCGTCCCAATGTGGTACTACAGAGGAATCCTGGGACCTGTGGGCCTTAGAGGAAGGCCCTAGGGCACCGGGAGACCTCCTTCAAAAAGGACTTGAAGCCAGGGATTTAGTTCAGCAGCATAAGCGCCTGCTTGGCAAGTGCAAGGTCATGAGTTTGATCCCCAGTACCAAAAAAAAAGGACTCGGAGACTCTAGTCAACCCCTTTTCCTCTCATGAGGACAAGGGTTTCCTCCACTGCACAGGTACTTATTATATATTATCATCTTCAGAGGCCCAAAGCAATGGAGCCACTTGATTTTGTGCTGAAACCTCCAGAACCATGAGCTAAAATAAGCCTTTCCTCTATGCGTGCTAATTGTTCTGGGTATTTCATTATGGTGACAAAAAGCTGAGCAATACAGGTTCCATCATATACTCTCTTTTGTAAAAATCGAAGGATCATGTTTAGCAGCACATACAACTGAAAAATGCTAAACAGATTTTTGGTTCTTTTACATATATATTGTGAATATATACATATATATCAACCCACTAACCAAGAACATTCCAAATTTATTTTTAGCCATCTCTTTTTATAGTACACAATGGAAATTCTTCGTTACTATTGCAATCCATTTTTTTAATTCTAAGCATAATATAATTTTATATTTTTTTCTTTTGTTTTGTTTTGTTTTCCCTCTTCTGATTGTAGATGTTTTAGCCACATTGCAAATCTGGAAGTAGGCATACCAATTCTATTTTATGCAAGAATAGGAATTCTCTATCATTGTCTTGAACTTTTCTGAAAAACAAATCCACTCTGAAGTAAATACATTTTCATTTAGGAATACGTTATAGATATTTACATTTGCTGAGGATATTGATATTCAGAGAAAAACGTAATCTCAACGATAAGAAAATATTGGATGATCTATAAAAATATACATTTCTTTGAACCTATAAGAGCACTGAGGCAATTAAACAACAAAGCAAACTGAGTTCCAAAAAGTGGAAAAACCTCCAGTGTGAGACGGGACATAAAAATGAGGAAAGAGGAGGAATGTGCTTCAAAAGAGGCAGGCAAGCAACTAGACAAATTTGAGTGCATTATTGAAGGGTGGAGGTGAACAAAGGTGAGTTTAGGAAACTCGAGAGTTGAAAAGCAATGCAACTTGCCCTTGGTTAGGGGCTCCTCTATGCGTCTTCACTGGGTTTTCAGGGGAAAGAAAGCTAGCAGCAAAGACTCTCCAGGACTAAAGACATGATGGGGGTGGACAAGTCTCAAATAAAGTTCAATTCAAGTCACTTTTCTTCACAAAAAAAAATGTAATTGTCTTATCTCCCAAAACCCAGGCAAAAATGCAATGCTTTGTATGGAAGCAAACTTTATCATCCTCTTGGAAAGGTTAGCAAAGCCTTCCTGATACTACTAACACACAGAGCGCAGAGTGCAAGAATCAAAGCCGTCTGGCCCTGGAGGAGGGACATAAAAGGTGCATTACTGATGAAAGCGGAGGGACAGAAAGTATACCTTCTGCATAAGACCCTGCAGGGGTGGCTGTGATGGCAGCAGAGGAATGGGAAGGATATGGCCTCATTCCTCATCTTGGAGCTCATAGACACTGTCTAAGAATGAGCCTGCTTCAGAATCCAAACATCCTCTTCCTCTTGCCACAAGATAGTGACCACCACCTACCACCTTTACAGAGAAGAGACTAAAGAGACTCCCAACTTGGCACTGTCAAGCGAAATCTTGACAGAGGATGGAGATGAAAACCTGGGGAAATCCTCTAGCGTTGCAGTGCTTACTCTCATGTGTGCTTCTGGCAACCATCCATGGAAAGAGCTGATCACTGTCTGACGATGAGGATGCCCAAATCAAATAAAATCCCAGACTCAATTCCGTTATTCACTATCATTCTAATGGAAGAAGAGTTGCATACATTTCCAGCTATAAATGAGCTTTACTACAGTGTCTATCGTCTTTTTACCCAGTGTTCAAAAAATTAAAAAGACAAAAATGAAAGTAAGTGAAAACAAGCCACTATCCCATGAGAAAATAATCAACAGAAGCAATAATGAGCAATTAATTACAGACATGAAAACTAGCAGTCAGCAACTCTAGAAAAGCTATGTTTTAATATATTAAGGAATATAGTGATACAGTGAAACACATATATGAAAAGACACAGAATTCTAAAAGAAAGATGGAAATCATTAAAAGTAGATAAATAGTCCTGAAAGTAAAAACAACAACAGCGAACCATGATACACAAGATAAAATTATTTTTCATGTGTATCACATACCTGAGGAAGATGTTTGTGAAATTAAAGTTAGGCTGATATAAAGTATCACAATGAAACATAATTTTTTAAGATTTTATTTAAAGAGAAAACAAAACAAAACAGAAAAAAAGGTAGCAACAATACAAAATTCCAAGGAAAAAAAGAAAAGAACAAAAACATTAAGAAATCAATACTTGATAACTTACATACTGTCATCTTGGAAATAGTTGTTCAAGTTATGAAGTTAAAACATAAAAAGTACACATTCAAACAGTGAGACTGTTAATAGTTCTGCTCCACGATGTAACAAAAACAGTAATATGGTCATTCATCTTACACACTTAAACATACATGCAATTATATCCTTTAGAGCACTTTCTTTTCCTCTTGTTTTTACAGTAGCAATCACACATTTTGGGTTTTATTACTCTTACATTTCTTATTACTTTTTACACTAGAGAGACAATGCGATATTTATAAATATGATTCTTATTTATTTCACTAATGAGTATAATCTCAAGTTGTCTCCATTTCCCTATGAAGGCCTCAAGATCATTCTTCTTCATAGCTGAGTAATACTCCATTGTGTAAAAATACCACATCTTTTTCATCCACTCTGCAGTTGATGGGCATCTTGGTTGTTTCCAAGATTTAACTATTACAAATTGTGCTGCTATACACATGGTGCACATATATCACTGTGATATGAACTTTTCAGTTCTTCTGGGAAAATACCCAGGAGGGGAATAGCTGGATTGAATAGAGCTTCCAGTCCTAGTCTTCTGAGAATTCTCCATACTGATTTCCATAGTGGTTGCACCAGTCTACACTCCCACCAACAGTGGAGAAGTATTCCTTTTTCCCCACAGCCTCACCAACATTTGTTACCAGTTGATTTCTTGATGGCAGCTATTCTTTCTGGAGTGAGATGAAATCTCAGTGTTGTTTTAATTTGCATTTCTCGAATGACCAGGGATGGTAAACATTTCTTCATGTACTTATTTGCCATTTGTATATCTTCCTCTGAGAAATGTGTGCTCATCTCAGACGCCCATTTTTGGAGAGAGTCTTTGAATTTGGGTGGCTTGATGTTTTTCAATTCTTTATATGTTCTTGATATAAGTCCTTTGTGTGAGGGGTAGCTGGCTAAAATTCTTTCCCATTCTGTGGGTTTTCTTTTCACTCTGCTGGTAATTTCTTTTGAAGTACAGAAACTTTTCAATAATATGAGATCCCAGTTGTTGATTCTCTGAAGCGTTTCCCGTGCAGTTTGCATTTTGTTCATGAATTCTCTGCCTACACCTATGTCTCCAAGATTTCTACCAACCTTATGTTCTAGTAGATTTAGGGTTTCTGTTTTAATATTTAGGTCTTTGATCCACTTAGACTTTAGTTTTGTGCATGGTGATAGGCATGGATCTAGTTTCAGTCTTCTGCAAGTGGAGATCCAATTTTTCCAACACCATTTATTAAAGAGGCTATCCTTCCTCCAGTGAACATATTTAGCCCCTTTGTCAAATATCAGGTGGCTGAGTGTCTTTGTACTTATACTTGCGTCTTCTAATCTGTCCCATTGATCCTCAGGTCTATTTCTTTGCCAGTACCATGTTGATTTTATCACTGTGGCTTTGTAGTACAGTTTCAAGTCAGGAATTGAGATGCCTCTTGCCTTGCCTTTATTGCCCAGAATTGCATTTGCTATTCTAGGTTTCTTCTGTTTCCAAATGAATTTTAGGAGTGTTTTCTCTAGATCTGTGAGGTATTTCAATGGTATTTTGATTGCATTAAATCTGTATAACAGTTTGGGGAGTATGCCCATTTTCACAATGTTGGTTCTTCCTAGCCAAGAGCAAGGAATATCCTTCCATTTTCTAGTATCCTCTTCAACCTCCTTTTTTTAACATAGTATAATTTTCAGCATGTAGGTCTTTTACATTGTTAGTTATGTTGATTCCTAAGCATTTCATTTTTTTAGATGCTATTGTGCAGGACGATATTTCCATAATTTCTCTCTCGGTGAGTTTATTGTTTGTGTATAGGAATGCTATCGATTTTTGTGCACTAACTTTGTAACCAGCTACACTGCTGAATTTGTTTACTACCTCTAGCAGTGTTTTAACGGAGTTTTTTTGGTCTTTTATGTAGAGTATCATGTCATCTGCAAATAGTGATAATTTAACTTCTTCCTTTCTTATCTTTATTCCTTTTATTTGTCTCTCTTGTCTGATTGCCCTGGCTAGTGTTTCCAGAACTGTATTGAAAAGGAGTAGTCTTTGTCTTGTTCCTGATTTTAAAGTGAAAACTTTTAATTTTTGTTCATTTAGTATAATGTTGGCTGTTGGTTTGTCAAAGATGTCCTTTATAAGGTTGAGGTAGACACTGTGTGAAACATAGTTTTTAAAAAATACTCAGCAGCTCATACAGAAGCTGAAAGGCAAATCCCTAACATGTGCATATTTTATTTGTAAAGTTAAAGGTTAGTGTTAAAACCCAAAAGCACTGCAAAATATAATGGATGATAAATTTTATAAATAACAAAATACAAGAAATGATAGATGCAAGAAAACTAAAGGTATTCCAAGAAATATTTTAAAAGTACAAGAGAAATTAGCAAGAAAACCTGATTACATCATAGTCAAATGTCTAAAAAACAAAAATAAATAGTTACTATTAAAATCATCCAGAGACAAAGGATATGCTACATACACAAAAACAAAGATAACACTTAGAAACAGTTTCTGTCAAAAAAGATATGTCAAATCACTGGTGACTTCTGTAAAGAATTTACTTTTCCAAAAGGAAAAAAAAATCTATGGATTAGAACTCTAAATCGAGCAAGAATTCTGTTACAGACAAATAGGAAATGAATATCTTCAGAAACACAAAAACTGACAGAATTTACTGCTAGTGGACTGCTAGTGGACTGTAGGGAGTGGCATGATAGCCTCACTGCTGCCGCCCTATCCCGCCCTCCTGTGGGCATTTGGTGCATCTGCCTACATTGCCCATGATCCTCTCTGCCTGGCCAGACATGACTGCGACCTATCCGGTCTCTCCACAACATCTCTGCCTGATGAAGACAATTTCCTGCCCTCACCCTATATAAACCATGTTCACTTCCTCAATAAACAAGACTTGATTGAAACTGCACAACTTGTCTCCGTCTCTCTTTCCTCTTGTCCAGCCCCCCATCCCCGTTCCCTCTCCAGGTGAGACCCACAGACTGATCTGCGGGCCGGATCAGTGGACCTTCACAATAATACAACTGTTAAAGGTAGATCTTCAGGCTGAATATGTTTGGTACCAGATAGATATTTAGATAAAGGGAAAAACCCTCAAGAAGTAGTAATTACAAAGTGAATATTATGGCACTTTTTTATTTCTATAATATTCTTAATATGAGTATTTAAAGTGATAGTAACACCAGGATATAGTAAGATTTATAACCAACATAGGCAGTAAATGCATGACAAAAATAGCATAAATGCAAGAATAAAGAAATGAAAATATAACGTGTAAGACAGTTACATAATAAATGAAATGGTACAGTATTATCTAATAATATATTGAGATATGTTAAATATGCATATTATATATATTAGACAGCCAATAGCAAGCAAAAAACTATTTTGAATGATATATAATTTAAAATAAGAAGAGATTAAAATAATGAAACTACTTAGTTTAAAAAGCAAGAAAAGAGTGTGACAACAAGAAATGTCTTCTGTATTTCTGTGAATTTATGTGACAAAGAGACATGAAAATGATTAAACCTAATCACATCAATAATGAATTTAAGCATAAGTTACCAGAAGATTTCAATCAAAAGACCAAAATAGTCAAACTAAATAAAAGACTAAGAATCAACTAACTACACACTATCTATAAAAATATATTGTGAGGTTAAAAGAATGAAAAATGTTAATTCAAACACTATTGAGAAAAAAGTTTGAGTGACTGTTAGTACTAAAAATGTAGACTTTAGAACAAAGATTGCTTACAAAAAATAAATGTCTTTCCATGATGATGAAGGATACCTTAGAAAAACCGCAAAACCAAATTTGTAGGAATCTGACAAGACTCAAAATATCTGACACAAATATCTATATCACTGTGAATATCTCTCTAGGTACTTTTGCTGTATCTCATGAGTTGGACATGTTGTATTTTTGTTTTCAATCATTTCAAGATACATTAAAATCTTACTTTGATTTCTTTGGCTTAGTGGTTGTGCAGAAGTCTCTTATTTATTTGTGTATGTTTCCATGTCTTGAGTTTTAGTTTTCTTCTCTTGAGACAAAAAAAGACACTTAGCATGATTTTTATTTTAAGTTTGTTGCTATTTGTTTTGTGACCTAACATGAATCTGTCCTGGAGCATGTGTTGTGTACACATGAGAATACTGTGTATTCTTCTGCCATTGGATGAGAAGTCCTGTACATATTTGTTAAACTCATTTGGTTTATAATGTTATTTACATCTGATGCTTCTTTATTGCTTTTATGTCTAAATAGTTTATCTGTCATTGAATGTGAGGTTTTGAAAGTCTTCTACTTCAATTGTGTGGCTATGATTTTTTTTTTCAGATCTGCTAATTTTTGTTTAAATACTTATGTGCTTCTGATGTTGCATACACATTTATGAGATGCAGGAAATGCAGTAATAAAAAGGAAGTTTAAAGCAATAATGTCTAAGTTAAAAAAGAAAGACCTCAAAGAAACAATAAAAGTTTGTGCCTGAGAAAAACAGAAAAACACAAATTAAGCTCAAAGTCAGCAGTAGAATTAAGTCAAATATGAAATAGAACAAGCTAGAAAAAAAATCAACACAACTAATACAGTATAACTTTGGTTTGCAAGCATAATTCCTTCCAGAAACACACTTGTAATCCAAAGCACCTGTGTACAAAGTGAGTTTTCCTGTAAGAAAAAGGGAAACCCCATTCATTCCTTCCACAATCCAAATATATCTATAAAAATAAGCCGTGGCTCGAGCAAGTGGTGGGCGCCCCAGGGAGAGAACCAGCCAGCATCTCCTGAGATCTGTGCCATGTTGGAACTTAGGGCACTGGAAAAGAAAGCAACCACTTGCCTCCCTGGTAAGCAGCTGTGAGCCTACTGGTGCACGGGCTGAGAAGCAAACATCCCATCCTTCCCCCTCCCATTAGCAAATGGGAGCCAGAGATCTGAGCATCTCTTGAAAGGTTGACCCTACGCAAAATAGCAAGTATGGGGGTTTTCTTCTACCATCTCTTTGAAGGCAAATATTGTTATCACTGTTTTGCTTTGTTCTGATTAGTTGTATTGCTCTATTCAATATTCTGTTTTGATAAGTTCTGTAATGTTCTGTATTTGGTTTGATTTTGCTATACCTGATTGAAAGAACAACCATTGTGTAAATAACGAGATATACTATGGCACCTATTACTGTTATCCCAGTAACCTGCTGTGAAGTTCTGTACCAATTTCACTGCATTGTCTCAAATGGCTTTGTTCTGTCTTGTTCTGCTGTATTTTACTACCTTCAAAATAATAAAACAATGAAAAAAATCATAATATTGTAAGACAAACCAAAATAATAAAAATATGAAATATAGAGAAAAACCAATTAACCTTTGTGGCTGGTGTGAGGGGGACAAGAGAGGAGCCTCATTGTATATGATGACTTTCACCATCACTAAGGGAATCACTGCTGTCTATTGGCTCAATGGAATTTTTCTTTTTCTGCAGCTTTCATAAAGAATCTATCCAATGACACTTGCCTTTGTGTCTTTTTGATGATTTCGAGGAAATACAACATTGCATTGTCATTAATTAAACAAGTCCATCACTATCACTGCTATGACCTTATTCAGTTGCAGCTTTCCTACAGAATCTTGCACTGTCTCGTCTGTTACACATCTCCCTAATCTCATTTGAAGGGTGGGAGTCCTCAAACTTTTCTCCTCTTCCAATGCAGATAAGATCTCCTCCATCCTGTCTTGCTGCTAGGAGATGATCATTCACAATCTTATAGCCTGCAGCAAGGTAGTGGAGTGGGTGCGTGAGCCAGAGACAGAAACAAAGACAGAGAAGGAAGAACCATTGTCTCAGTTGTGATCACGTGACATCAGCATCACATAGTAATAGTGCAGCACATCACTTGTTTACCAAGTTAAAATTTATTACAAATGTTTATTTGCTATGTGGAACACTCTCAGAACAAGTTACTTGAAATCCAAGGTTTTGCTCTTCCTGGTTTTCTAAAAAAAAAAAAAAAAAAAAAACCTTAGCTAGACTAAAAATAGAGAGAAGAAAAATAATCTAAAAAAAGTAGAAATAATGGAAAGGGTGTTGCAATGTTGAAAATAAAAATACAGACTATTAGAAATTATATATCAACAAATAGGATAGCCTAGAGGAAATGGATAAATTCCAAGAAATATGCAAATTAATGAGGCTAAATCAAGATAAATTTAAAAAATGAATAGTCTAATTACACTAAAGTAGGTTGAAATATTAATCAAAATTCTCCCAAGAAAAACCCAGGATAGATGAATTAATGGTTGAATTCTAACAGATATTCAAAAAAACTGACGTCTAAAAAAAAAAAGTAGTGGTAATATTTCCATTTGCATTTAATGAGGCCAGATCATCCTAACACCCAAGCAAGAAAAAGGCAAAAGAACAAAATGAACACAGGGACAAAAACAGTCTAAAAAAATAATATTAGCAAATGAGCAGAACTTAACAACATATGAAAAAGATTACACATTACGGCCAAATGGCATTTAACCTCAGAATGCAAGACTGGTTTAACATATGAAAACAAAACAATGTGATATGGCTTTTAACTGAAAAATTATAAAAATTACTTGATCATTGCACGGGAAGCAGGAAGAGATTTGACACAGTTCAAAATTTTTTCATAGTAAAATTTTTCATCAAACAAACTGTTAAAAGATATCTATCAAAATAATAAAGGCATTTGTGAAAACTCCATAGGTGACATTGTAATTAATGTAGAAAAACTGAAAACTTTCCTAAAGCTCTAGTATAAAGGGAAGATGCTAATTCTTTGCCATATCTTGGTACTAGCAAGAACAGTCAAGTAACCTGTTACAGTTTATATCTGAATGTCCCCCTAACACCCCTGAGCTAATATGTGGTGCTTTGAGGAGGTGGTTGGATCATTGGGGTCTGGTTCTAATCAGTGGAAAGTCCAGTCATGGCTTTCTGACTGAATGTGACTTTGGAAGATGAAGCATAGTCAGCAGGTGAGTCACTGGGGTGTGCTCTGGAGGGGTCTGTCTCCCTGTCCCTGCCCTGGATAATTTTTTCTGCTTCCTGCTGTCATGCCAAGAAATATTTCTCCCCTTCCATGCCACCCTGCCTTGGAACCAGCCAAGTTTGGGGTGCCCAGTATTGTGTCTCAGTGACAAGAAAGTAACTAAGACAAAAACAAAAACACAGAAAATTAACTGTCTTTAACTCTGACATGACACTATAAAAAAAATGTAAAGCCTTCACAAAAAATTGGTTGAAACTAATAAATGAATACAGTAAAGTAGCATGATTACTAAAACATACAAAAATAAATTCCATTTCTTTTTAGCAACCAATCTGAATGTGAAATAAATAAAACAATCACATTTACAATAGTACCAAAATATAAATTTAACTGAGAAATAAAAGATCTATATATATCAAAGTATAAACATTGGTCAAAGAAACTGAAGAAGACATAAATACATGGAAAATATCCCAAGTTCAAGAATTGGAACAATTCAGGCTGTTAACATGTCCATACTACTAAACATAACATACACAGTACAGTCCACATTTAAATTGCAAGGACATGTATCACAGAAATAGAAAAAAATTCTAAAATTAATAGAGAACTACAAAAGACTCTGAAAAATCAAAATGAGCTTGCAATACATAAACAGATTTGGAGGCATTACACTCTCTTATTTCAAATTATATTAAAAAGCTGTAGTAATAAAACCAAAATGACATAAAAAATTGTTGACATAGGCCAAGGGAATAGAAGAGGAAGCCCAGACATAAACTCAAGCATATGTAGCAGACTAATTTTTTGACAAGAGCACCACGAAGATGCAAAGAAAAAGAAAAAGAAAAATAAATCTTCAGTACCTGGTTTTGAGAAAACAGGAGAGCTACATACAAAAGGACACACTGAAACTGTTTTACACGGCACACAGAAAGGAAGTCGAACTGGATTAAAGAGCAAAGCTCCTAAAATCACAAGAATAAAAGAAAACAAAAGAAACGACCTTTGATACTGACCTTAACAATGTTTTTGTATATCACAATAAAGTTTAATGCATGCAAAAATAAACTAGTGGGCCTCATTAGTGGTGTTGAAATACTACAACAAGAACAAAAGGAAGTGTGAAAGTGTCAAAGTAAAATGTTCTTACTCAGCAAAGAAACAATAAACAAAATTACCAAAAGTTTGGGAGAAATAAATAGACAGCCATGCATGAAAAGGTAATAATATTCAAAATATTAACTCCCATAGCACAACAGGGAAAAAAATTTTAAAAGAGGGCAAGGTTCTTTTTACATTTTCAGTTTCTCATGCCGGGGAGACAATGTGACATTTACAAATGTTTGCCTAATTTATTTCACCTTAGTGTATGGTCTCAAGTACCATCCATTTAGCTATAAATGTCTCAAGTTTATCCTTCTGTGTGCCTGAGTAGTACTTCATTTTATTAAAAACAAAACATCTTTTTTATCTCTTCATCAGTTAATGAGCATTTGGGTTGTTTCCAAAATTTAGCAGTTACAAACTATGCTGCTATAAACATGGGTTCTCATATATCACTGTTATATGATGCTTTTAATTTTTTGAGAAGATACCCAGAAGAGGAATAGCTGGGTCAAATGGGACTTTTCCAGTCCTAGTGTTTTGAGGAATCTCCACACTGATTTCCACAGTGGTTGCACCAGTCTGCACTCCCAACAACAGTGGAGAAGGGTTTGTTTTTCCCACAGCCCTGTCAGCAATCTTTACTGGTTGATTTCTTGATGATAGTCATTCTTTTTGGAGTGAGATGGAATCTCAGCATTGTTTTAATTTGTATCTGTTGAATGACCAGTGATATTGAACATTTTTTCATATGTTTATTTGCCATTTCTACTTATTCATCTGAGAAGTATCTATTCATCTCAAATGACCTAGAAAGAAGAGAAGTAGACAAGAATGAAGGGAAAAGACAAAAATGAGAAAAGAAGCATAAAATGGAAACAAATCTTTGTAAATAAGGAGAGGAAGAGGGGTTGAAGGGAGGACAAGGAAATAGAAAAAAAGAAGAATAAGGACATATCATGTACAGGTATAAATTCCCTATGATTAATATCATATCTAAGTGGTTCCAATAAATTAATAATAAAAAATAAATAAAAGAGGGAACACAATTGAAAGTTGTTTTTCCCAAAGGAGCTATACAAATGTCCAAGAGCTATGTTGATATTAAAAGACACTCCATATTGCTAGTCATCCAGTTAATGCAAATTAAAATCACAGTGACATAATCACCTGGCACATGTCAAGGGAAAAATTGTCAAAAATATAAAAGATAAAAAAACATGAAAAATAAATGTGAGAAAGGTAATAGAGAAGCACAAACCCTTACCAACTCCTAGCGGGAATAAATTAGTATAAGTAATACAAACAACATTATGAACATCTTCAAATAATTAAAATTAAGACTACTTCCATGGATTTTACAGCCAAAGGAAATTAAAACTGTAAAGAGATCATCTACTCACCAACAATCATTGTAGCATTGTATGTAGGTATGGGGACCAGATATGGGGGCAACATGAATGTTCACTGAGCTATTGACAGATTAATGAAGAGATTGTGATATTTACATATGGAGAGATTATAAATGAAGAAATTCATTATATATTAATGAGATTGTGATATTTATATAGGAACTTATATTCATATATACATGGATGAATATTTTCAGCCTTAAAAATAAAGACTATGCTGACACTTGCCAAAATATGAATGAGCCCATAATAAACTGTACTAAGTAAATTACGATGCATATAGGAAAAATTTAATGAGTTCATGTGCATAATATAAAACTATAAAAATCAAACCTTGGAAAAAAAGAGAGTAGAATGATGGTTACTAGGGACACAGAGGGATGGATTATGCCTGCCACTAACTTAAAAACTATACTTCTCTACCCCATGAACTATGCTGTCTGTGTCTCTGTATGTGGATGGCTGACTATGGAGAAACACTTCTTCTTTAGGGGTTTTGGGTCAGCAGTGTATCTTGGGCTGTCTTAGTTACTTTCTTATTGATCATGAAATAACAGACAGGTAAATTAAAGGAGGAACAGTTTGTTTTACTTCACAATTTGTGAAGGGTTCGGTCCAAGGTTGGCTGGTTGTAAGTCAGGGCAGCTTGGCTGAGGAGAAAGAGTTCATGGCATGGTAGGTGTGAAGCAATAAACCTTCCTTCTTCTTTCCCTCTTTATTACTTTTTAAAAAATTTTACTTAAAGAGAAAAAAACAAAGCAAAACAAAACAGAATAAAGGGTAGCAACAATAGAGAATCCCAAGGAAAAAAGGAAAAGAACAGCAACAAAAAATCCTAAGAAATTATTACTTGAAAAATTATATCCTGACTTCTTGGAAATAGTTGTTCAGATTACAAAGTTAAAACATGTAAAGTGGACATTCAAACAGTGAGACTGTTAACAGTTCTGCTTCACAATTTGACAAAAACAGCAATATGGTTGTCCATCTTACACACTCAAATATACATGCAATTATATCAAAAGGGTAAAATTAAACACAACAAAACAGAACAAAGTGGATCACAAGAAAGCAATGTAAGAGACATAAATTTCAAAACTAGACAATCTGTGATATTCACTCTATCATATTGACTCTTGTTTTCTTCCAAATAGTTGTCCATATTGTCACATACAGGGAATTCACATGAAACTACCTAGTATGGAATTGATCTGAGCAGGACGAGGAGAGCATTTCATGTCTTCAAGACCAGACATTAGGGAAGCCAAGAATGGCTGTCGTAGTGTCTCTCATTCTCCTCAAAACAGCTGTCCATACCTTCGTATGTGTTGAACTTAAACAAGAAAAAGCAAGCTAAAATCACTTTGAACAAAAAGTGATAGTTTTGTGGGATTTCACATCATGACATTATGGAATCAGCACTGGGTATTGTAGTGTCTCTTTTTCTTCAAGTAGTTGTTCATTTCAACATGTGTTATATAGTTGGTTCTCGTAAACTGTTTATAAGCTCTACACATGCATGAGTCTCTAAATATATATCTATCCTTTCTGTATTAGAGGGAAAAACAAAACAAAGCAAGACAAAACAAAACAATTCCTAGAAAAGCATGAGGCAAAAAAGTCACATAAAACTGCAATACAAGGTGATCTACAATGCTTACCATGATGTCTCAGCAGTATATAACAACATTAATAAAAACGAAGCATTGGAGACATTATAAGATTTCAAAAGCATGTAATAATCAAACCAGAGTGGGTATCTTAATGAATCTTGTCATCTTCAGTGTAGTTGCCTATACTCTTAGACTTGATGCTATCAATCATAACAGATTTAAATAAAATCAGTCAATACAGAGTAGCAATCTAACAAACCAGATTGAAATAAGATCAGTCATAATAAGACAGTGTAAATTATAAAGGGCTTCAGATTAAGTTGATAGGAAATTAGGGATGATTACCATAATATGTCCTCTTATTTGGGGGATAGCTGACCATGTCCTCAAGTCTAGTATAAGTAGACAAACTGGAACAGCACGTAATTCATCCAAGCAGAGTGGTGAGAATAATGTAAATTTTAAATCTTGTTACCCCATTAACAATATCCTCTGCCTCCCTTTTTTAGACAATTCCTCCCCTTTCACTCCCATGGGGTGCACTGCTTGTTTTGGGTCCCACTGCCTTCCTATATAGAGCAGCTCAATGGGCCCTATCTCCTGATCTACTCTGCCTGTGTTTCTCTCTGTTAATATTTCAAGGCCATCTATACTAGAGATTACACCCAATCTTCCCTGCCTTATTTCTGCTATTCTGTTTTTCTGCCATTGGTTGTCTATATTTCTGTTCCACTCCACTATCTGCCCTGTTCACTGAGGCCTCTCTGCCACTGTTTCTGAAATGCTTGTATTCTTGTTTTCTCTCCCTAGAATGTCCTTCAGTATTTTTTGTAGTGTTGGACTGGTGGTCACAAATTCTCCTAGTTCCTCTTTGTCATGGAAGCATCTTGTTTCTCCATTAATTTCTAGAGAGAGTTTTGCAGGATACATCAATCTGGGCTGGAGATTGTTCTCCTTCTGCACTTGAATTCACTCCAAGCTCTTGACCTGATGGTCTGTGTCGAGAAGTCTGCTGTGATTTTGATGCGTTTTCCTTTACAGGTGATCTGTTTCTTTTCTTTGATGGCTTTTAATATTCCGTTCTTATATTGAATTTCTGGGATCTTGATTATTATGTGTCTGGGTGTAGCTCTGTTTGGGTTGTAGGTGGCTGGAGTTCTGTACGCTTCATACCTCTGCATATCATTTCTTTTTCTATGCTTGGGAAATTTCCTTAATAATTTCTGTGAATAGCCTTTGTAATTCCTCTGTTTTGACTCCTGCTTCTTCATTCACATGCTTTATTCTTAAGTTATAGATCCTCTTGTCATCTTCCAGTCTTTGTATCTTTACTGCCTGCTCCCTTGTTATTTTTAAGAGATCTCCCATTTCATGACCCCACATTGCAAGCCTGTGTTCAATTTTTGATAGTCTATCTTTGGTTTCTTTCTAGCAGTTTTGCCAGCTTTCTATGGAGTCTTTGGTTTCCTGATACTCTCTTTGAATCTGCTTCATGAATTCTAGGTTTTTTCTGAATTCTTCATTACATTTTTCTCTCCTTTTGTGTTCCTCCATTCTTCTGTCTGTGTCTTCTTGAGAGGTGCCCAGCCTTTCTTTTATTAATCTACTTATCTCTTGTTTAATTTGAATATTTCAGTTTTGGTCCCACTTATGAGGTCCTGAATATATCTCTTTATGTCTGCTACCACTGTGTTTGATGTTGCATTTTTTCTGCCCTCAATCTCGTTTGTATTTACTTCTCCTGGATCAATGTTCTCAGGGTTGCGGGCTAGGGGTTTTTTCTTATTTCTCCCTTTCATCATGTTTTTGGTTCCTTCCTTACAAGTGTACAGTGTAATTCCAAGACCCTTTTCTTGTTGGTTAAGGCTCCTCTAGAGGGCACAGGCTAGGTGCTTTTGCCCTCTTCAGTCAGTTATCAGAGATTAAAGTTCAGGCATAGGCATTGTGTGCTGGCTCCTCCCCTCTGGGCCCGTCAACTTTTGCAGGCCTTCACTGCATCAGTGTCGCCGAGCTCAGGGAATTAATTTGTAGTGATTCACTGGGTCCCCGCCAGGGGCGCGGCCTAGTCCAAGCAGATTCCACCAATCCGCTCGACAAGGGGAGCAACCAACTGAAGCCACTTCCTTATGGATTTAGGGCTCTCCCGCCCAAATCCAACATGTCATCCAGTAGGTTTCCCCTTTCCCGTGGGGGGTCTTATTCCCATCACTCACCGTGTGTTGATGACAGTCCCTGAGAACTGCTGGGCTCCCCGACCTCCGACTTCAGCGCAGCTGCAGTGCAAATTTACGGTGCCTCTGGGTGGGTCACGTGCAGGGCTGTTCAGCTCTGTGCTCCAGCAGCTCAAGCCAGTGGCTTTGGCGCAGATCACTTTGTCAGGTCTCCGGCAGGGATTCAGGCAGCTCGAGGAGTGTGCTGTGTTTGCTGATCTTAACTTCTCTTATGGTAGCCCCAGGACCTCATATTCGAGTGATATTTTGCACTTTAGTTTCTTCGTGGGTTGGGAGAGTCCAGCGCTATCTGTTTGGGTCTCTCCAGGGTGTTTTATTCTGGCATTTAAGCTGTCTCTCTCAGAGAGTGTCCCTCTCCTGCTACCTACCGGTCCATCATCTTTGGAAGTTCTCCTCTCTTTTTATTACATACAAGCTACAAGCCCATTGGTTGGTGCCACCCACACTCATGGTGGGTCTTCCTAATATACTTAGTCCATCACCCACACCCAGAATTATCCAGAATTATAATAACCAATCAGTGGACTAATCCAGTGTCCCACACCCAATCACACAGTTATTCCCAAAATCCCTACCTATGAGTGCATGAGATTTTAGGGGACTTCTAGATATTAACCATAACAGAATGTGTAGTCAAAGTAAATTCTTTACACATTTACATTTTTGATTTTGTAAAGCTGGGATCTATCCACTTCCTGAGATGCCCTCAGGCATGTTTGTTCTTATTCTGTGGCAAGATGATTGTCTTCTTTTAAACAGTGCTAATCTCTTCAACAGCCACACCTTCCTTGGACTCAATATTCCTCCTTTTTTCATCAAACTGAATATTCTTCACACTTTTCTCCTCTGACACTTGTTCTTCATCCCCTTCATTCCCACTGTAAATATGCTCAAAATCAAATCAACCTATGCCATAGCCTGAATGTTGAGACACCGTGAAATTTTGTCTGCCACATCAATGAGTCTGTTACTTTTCAACCAGTCTCATACAGTTTTAGAAAATGGACAAAATGGAAACAAGTATTTTGTCATAATGTAGCACAAATAGTCTGTAATCCAGTGCACAACAGAGCCCTTATTTTTATCTGACACTTCCTGAGCCTGGCTTCTACTCAGTTCACTCATGTAGGCATTCCAGTCTTCCAAGCTTTCACAAGAACTGCCTGTCAAGCTTCACTTATAGAGTACTTTATCCCAATCTTCAAACCTTTCCAAATTCCTTCCAAAACCCAGTTCCAAAGGCTTTTAATCCCATGATCAGAAACAACACACTTCCCCAGTAACAAATTTCTATGTCTGTAGACTTTCCATTTCTGAGATAAATTGCTTCACACACATAAAGAAAAAAGAAAAAAAGATTTATTTGAGTGTGTGGTGTTATGGCTTGTGTCTGGATATTACCCCCAAGCCTTATGCATTCATGGGCAGGGGAGAGTGGACTTTTCAGAGGTGGCTGAATCTAGATGCTGTAATTGACTCATTTTCTAGTGCTGGGATTGGCGGTGTGAGTTGCACCTGCCCTGGGGTGAATAGCCTGCATGCATTATGATGGAAGGAAGGAGCCTTGCTCCTCTGTGTGGCCCCTTTTGCTCTCGCTGTTTTGCTGTTTTCTTTTACCATGAACTGTTGCCCTCTGCCATGTGCCACCCTGCCTTGGAGCCAGCAGATTATAGACTGAAACTTCCACAAACTGTGAACTAAATTTCTCCCTTAATTTTGGAAAGTGGGTATTGTATGTCAGCAATGAGAGAAAAAAAAACAAGACACACAGTTTCAGAGGGTTCGACCCATAGCAAGCTAGCTCCAAGGCAGAAACATCATGGTAGAGGGAAAAGCTGCCTCACCTAGGCAGCCAGGGGTCAGAGTGAAGGTCAGAGAAGAGAAGAAGGGCCTAAGGCCTGGATGGCCAAGGTCATGCTCCTATGACCATAAAGATACCCACAGAGAAACTCTACTGATCTCCTAGGTATTGTCCATTCCCATCAAGTTATCACTAAAGACTAACTTCCACAGCTTACTATGAAGCTTTATACACCTTTAAGAGAGAGCAGTACTGTCAAAAGGACAAATACACCAGTGTTACAGCAGAGAAATCCCAGAAGTAGGCCTTCACAGTCCACTACCTTTAACAAAAAAGAAAAACCAACACAGTGACAAAAAGTCTTTAATGATACAGAAATAAGAAAACTCCCACATACAGTCAACAACACAAAACTAGACCTAGACTTTTCATTCTTCACATTAACTCAAAGTAGATCACAAACATTAATATAAATCCAGACACTACAATATTCACTTTTCATATAGAGCATGATCCATGAAAAAAGAACTGATGAGCTGAATTACAATTAAAACTTATACTTTGCAAAAAAAAATAATGTTAAGAGAATAAGAAGACACTATAGACTTGAGAAAAATTTGCAAATGTGTAACTAATAAAAGACTACCGCTGAAAGTATACAGGGCTGGAGATACAGCTCAGTGGCACAGTTCCTGCTTGGAATGTGCAAGGCCCTGAGTTCGATTCCTGGTACAAAGAAAGAAAGAAAGAAAGAAAGAAAGAAAGAAAGAAAGAAAGAAAACTAAATTCTCCAGTAAGGAAATGAACAGCTTTGTTTAACAAACATCAAAACTTCTGAACAGACATGGTACCAAAAAGATGAAAACAAGCATATGAAAAATCATTCAACATAATTAGCAATTAAAACTAAAACAAAATACAATTGGAAAGGCAAAAATATAAAACATTCAGTGCTGGTGAGGAGGTAAAATAACAAGAACTCTTGTTCAGTGCTGGTGGAAATTTTAAATAAAGTACAGACTTTTCCTGAGACAATTTGGTCTTTCCTTTAAACTAAACACCAAATGATAGTTACCAAAATGAGTTAAAAACATGTCAATACAATGTTCTGCACCTAAATGTTTATGGAAGTTTATTCATATTTCCAAAAACATGCCAATAACCAAGATGTTCCTCAGCAGATCAATGGATAAGAGACAGTGGTTCACTCAGACTGCAGAATGTTAGTGCTAAAAAGTAGTGAGTCATCAGGATATGAGAAGGCTTGGAGAATTCAATTATTTAGTAAAAAAGCCAATATGAAAAGACCACATGCTCTAGTTAAATACATAATACTCTACAGCTGATAAAGCTGTGGGAGAGAGAAAACAATCTAAGTGTTTTCCAGGGATTAATAGATAAAGAAGGATGAAGAAGTGAAGCATAGAAGACTTTAAGACATGAAACTATCCCATTGCAACATTAATGGTAGACATCTGTCATTACACATTTGTCCAACCCATGAAATGTACAAAACCAATAGTGAAATCTGATGTAAACTGTGGACTTTTATGACAATAATATGTCAATAGAGCTTGATTAATGATAATGAACATACCTCTCTGCTGTGGGATTTTGATCCTGGAGAAAGCCATGCTTAAGTGGAACAAGGGGTCTGCGAAGATTCTGTATTTTACGCCCTATGTTGATATGAAATTAAACCCGCTTTATACACTATGTTGAGATTTTCATCCCAGTCAGAATGGCTATCAAAAGTGTACACAAAACAGTAAATGCTTGTGAGGATGCAGGGAAAATGTACCCTTCTATACTGCTGATGGGAATATAAATTAGTACAAGCACTTTGAAATTCAATATGGAGATTTCCCCAAAAAACTAAAAACAACTACATTTGATCCAGCTATAACATTCTTTGTTATATATCCAACCCCATTGGAATCAATATGGTATAAGGATACATGAATACCTATATTTATTGTACTGTGGCATAATATATACATCATATGAAACCAATCTCAATGTCCATCAACAAATGAATAGATAAAGAAAATATGGTACATATACATCATGGAGTATTATCAATCACAAGGAAGAACAAACTTCTGGCCTTTTGTAAGAAAATGAATGAATATGGGGGCCATCTTTTTGAGTGAAATAAGCTAGACTCAGAAAGACAAATATGACATATTCTTCCTAACATGCAGAATCTGAAAAGATGAAAAGAAAGTAGAAGGGAGATAATTATTAGATAAGAAGGAAATAAGAAAGAGGGTAAGATGTGTAAGGATGGGTGATAGAGTAGGAAGATATGAGAAAAATATATAAGTTAATCTTCACAAAATGTAAAACCAGAGAGGAAGACAGGACGGGAAAATGATGGGGTGATTATGATCAATCTATGTTAAGTGCATATATGAATCTGCCAAAATGAAACCCCTTCTTCTGTATAATCAGTGAAAAGTGAAATCACAATCACAAAACTTAAATCTATTAATTTAAAAATATTTAAATAGAAACTTATCCAAGAGATGGACAATAAGCACCTAAAAGACTACTCAATATAATTAGTCATTAGGTAAAATAGATTTAAAACAGAAGTGGATATTTCTATACATAGATAAGAATTGTTTATAATAAATGAAAGAGCGTAAGAAATGAGACCATAGAAATTGTGGGTGATAATATGGGACAACAGGAAATAGCATGTATCTCTGGTGGTCAATGAAAGTAGTGCAGCCTTTCCACAAGAAGACTGGCGGTTTCTTCCACAGTTAAACACGGAACTGTAATTACATATAGCAATCTCCTGTATACCTGTATACTTTCTCAAGGGAAATAAAAGTACATGTCTGTATTTGACTGGTGTTAACATGATATAAATCCTATATTTTTAGTTATTTAACCCAGAAATCAAATATCCCAATACCTATTAGGAGATAGACAAATTGTTCCATACCTATGCAGGCAAATGCTACTCAGTAACTAAGTGTAAGAAACTCTTAATATATGCAACAGTAAGCCAGATCTCAAAAATGTGTACAAATAGAATTCAGACATATGGAGGGCTATATAAGGCATGGCCTATTGACATTTAGCAGAAAGCTAAACTGTAGGAACAGAAACCAAATTAGTGGTTTGGGGAAACTTTTAAGGATAATAATGTTTTTTCCTAATGAGATGGTAATAGATTTGCATACATTAGTGAAACTCATCAAACTGTGCAAAGAAAATGCTTTTTATCCCTACATATAAGTTGTGCTTAAATGAAACTTTGAATGTGAATTACAGAACATGAAAACGCATGCCTTATTCTTTACTGTAATACTCCAAAAACATGAGCATGGATAAAATGTCAGGTAAATTCAGCAAACAGCTGGCACATTTTATCAACAAATACTAATGTATGGTTTTAGATTGATTTCTTTTTCTTTAATTTTGATTGATATATATATATATATATATATATATATATATACCATATTGAAGTAGTTAATTTGATCTAATTTTCTACATTTAATTTAGCAGAAAGGGTAATTTCAAGGATGTTATTGAAATCTGAGTATTCAGAAATGATCGTTATTATCCCCCCACAGAAATACTTTCTATAATCAGAAGGCATAGCAGAAAAAGTTAATATTCAACAATGTAACTCAGTAAATCCCTTCATTAATTAAATAGGCTTAGAGACATCACAACTCTACTATTTTAATGTGCTTTCAATGAATAAACCTTTATATTTCATTCTGAATGTTAATTCAGAACCAGTCCCAAATGTCTTCAGAAAATAAAGTTAATGCTTAGCCATTATCCTTTTTATTGTTGTTCAAGTCATCCATCTTCTACACCCACTTTTAAATAATATACTTTGTCAAGGATTTTATGCTTGTTAAAGTAATTATTGCATTAAAATAATGTTTTATGCTCAACTCCTAATTATTGTACATAGATATTACTGAGTATCCAAAAGGGTCACTTGGAAAATGTTTATTACATGTTTATTATCATGAAATACATATATGTTTTTAATTACAATCATGCATTCATTTCCTCTTAGCTGAGCAGTGGTAAACACTTTCCATGCTTTAACTGAAAAATAATTCTCAACCCTGAAAATATCTAATGAATATAAATGTTAGGATCTGCCTGAAATATCATGCATTGATGCATTAAACATCATTTCCTCTCCTTAGAATTTGGATCCATATTTTTATCATGACAAACAGCATCATTATAGTTGACATTTTCCTTATTGTACAATACTTCTATCATAAATTAAGATGGAATCATTATTTCTGATGCTATGATGAGGAGGAAACAACTAACTAACATGATAAATTATTTGTAATGGCTTGGAAAATATATTTCACAGGGAAAATACTGTTTATGCAATCATAATAAAGCAACCATAATAAAAAAGCAATTTTTTCCCTCCCAGAAAATTAAATTTACAAACTAACATTCTCGAATTCCTCTGAAAAATGTTCTTGTAGCCTTATAAATTAGTGTATTTTAATAACTTGTACTAATTCTTCTGAACTAAATTAAATGTATTTTAAATATAGGTTTTTAAGTAACAAACATTACTCAAATTGAAAAATAATCTCCTTAATTTTATCCCAATTTTGACTGATATGTCTAACTTGCTTAGCAGAATATCATACCTTGTGAATCTTTCTCATTTTGACTCAGATGGCCTCATGTCAAGGTAGTGAATGAAGAAGAATCATTTCTCAAGTGCTTGGGGATGTAGCTATTTAGTTTATATTATTTGTACTTTCTTTTAATCTTTTCAAGACAAAGACTAACAGCTACAAAAACTACAGGAAGAACACAAAGGGTTTCTTACATATTTTTGCCAGTTTCTTGGATCAAAGAAACAGAATTCACAGTTGATACCGATAACCAGGGCCAATTGTTTCAAAAGGCAACAGACAGATCATCTAATTTGGGAGGTATATTTTTCTTCTCTCCCTCCTATTGAAGAAAGCCTCTGATATTTAGGGGTTTCTTAGCATTATAAGAATAAAGACAAAACATTAATTAATAAATGTTAAAAAGGAATCTTCTTAGAAGAGTAATAAATTCATAAAGTAGTCATTTTCAAAGTAAGTATAAAATTTGAATTACTAATATGATGAGTTTTTGAATATGGTATGATTATCAAAAATCTAGAAGTATAATAAAGTTCATTGCATAGGGTTACAGTTATAATTTTTTTATTTAGAGAAAAAAACAAAAAAAAAGAGTAGAAATATTACAGAATTTCAAAAAACACTAAGAAACCACTCGTTGATAAATTACCTGTTGCCATCTTAGAAATAATTGTTTAAGTCGCAAAATGAAAGCATAAAAAGTGGACAGACAATCAAATAATGGCAGTACAAAGCCTTCTGTTGGATAACAGCCAGAGGGAAATAACTGGATTGAATGGAACTTCAATCTTACTTTTTTGAGGAATCTCCATACTAATTTCCACAGTGGTTGCACCAGTTCACACTCTCACCAACAGTGGGGCAGTGTTCCTTTTTCTCCGCAGCCTCGCCAACATTTGTTATCAGTTGATTTCTTGATGGCAGCTATTCTTTCTGGAGTGAGATGAAATCTCAATGCTGTTTTAATTTGCATTTCTCAAATGCCCAGTGATGGTGAACATTTCTTCATGTACTTATTTTCCATTTGTATATCTTCCTCTGAGAAATGTGTGTTCATATTAGATGCCCATATTTGGAGAGGCTTTGAATTTGGGGGGCTTGATGGTTTTCAGTTCTTTATATGTTCTGGATGTAAGTCCTTTGTCTAAGGGATTGTTGGTTAAAATTCTTTCCCATTCTGTGGGTTTTCTTTTCACTTTGTTGGTGATTTTCTTTGAATTGCAAAAGCTTTTTAATATGTGAGAGCCCAGTTTTTCATTCTTTGAAGTACTTGCTGTGAGATTTGTGTTTTGTTCATGAATTTTCTGCCTATCACTGTCTCCAAGATTTCTACCTGTCTTATCTTCCAGTAGATTTAGTGTTTTTGTTTTAATGTTTAGATCCTTGATCCATTTTGACTTCAGTTTAGTGTATGGTGATTTTATAACTGTAGCTTTATAGTATAGTTTCAAGTCAGAAATTGAGATGCCTCCTGCCTTGCCTTTGTTGTCCAGAATTGCCTTTACTATTCTAGATTTCTTCTGTTTCCAAATGAATTTTACGAGTGTTTTCCCTAGATCTGTAAGGTATGTTAATGATATTTTGATTGGGATTGCATTAAATCTGTATAACAAATTTGGGAGTATAGCCATTATCACAATGTTTTTTCTTCCTAGCCAAGAGCAAGGAATATCCTTCCAGTTTCTAATATCTTCTTCAATCAAGAAGTATAATTTTCAGCATATAGGTCTTTCACATTCTTGATTAGGTTGATTCCTAAATATTTCATTTTTTTTAGATGCTATTGTGAAAGGTGATTTTTCATCATTTCTCTCTCAGTGAGTTTTTTGTTTCTGTACAGGAATCCTATTGATTTTTGAGTGTTGAATTTATATCCAGCTGTGCTGCTGAATTTGTTTATTAACTCTGGTAGTCTTTCAAAGGAGTTTTTGGGGTCTTCTATGTAGAGTATCTTGTCATCTGCAAATAATGATAATTTTACTTCTTCCTTTCCTATCCTTACTCCTTTTGTTTTTCTCTCTTGTCTGACTGCTCTGGCTAATATTTCCAGAACTATATTGAATAGGAGTGGTGATAGTGCACATCCTTGTCTCGTTCCTGTTTTAGAGTGTAAGCTTTCAGTTTTTTTCCATTTAGCATAATGCTGGCTGTTGTTTTGTCATAGATGGCCTTTATCAGATTGAGGTAGATACCATCTATTCCGAGTTTCTGTAGAGTTTTTATCATGAACAAATGTTGGACTTTATCGAAAGCTTTTTCTATGTCTATTAAGATGACCAATGGCCCTGAAGCAAGGCCAGCAGATCGCTGTAGCTGCTGGTTTCAAACAGGAGCCTAAAGAGAATTCTTTCTGAGGTCTGTTGGCCATTTCAGAACTTTGGAAATGGAATGGTCAATTCATCAGAAAGAAATAGCAGGTGAGTATGGCGGACCTTAGGGGGCCTGCAGGGGAGAGACCCTGACGCCTCGGGACCTGCACAGTGCGGTTGACTCGGGGTGCTGGGAGAGCAAGGAGCTCCTCCTCTCTCGGGGGGGCAGCTGTGAATGTGGCCAACTTTGGGTATCCAAAGGAGGGAGACCCTGGCACATTGGTACCTGCACCATGCAGTTGACTTCGGGTGCTGGGAGAACAAGGAACTTTTCCCATCTCTGGGGGATGATTGTGATCCTGCCTGCATGTGGGCTAAGAATCAGACATCTCATGTCATCCTGTCCCCCATCCGGTGTCCCCCCTTCCCCTCCCCATGCCTAGCAAGTGGGAGCCAGTGAACTACACATCTTGTGAAAAGATTAACTATGTTATTTAGTATGAGCTCTCCATATGCAAAGATAAGGACAACCATTTGGAAGAAAACAAGAGACAATATGACAGATAGTGAAGATCTTTGGTTGTCTTGCTTTGAAATTTATGCTTTCTTATATCCCATTCTGTTCTGTTTTGTTGTGTTTAATTTTACTCCCTTTTAAAATAAAATAAGAAAAATTAAAAAAAAAAGATGACCATGTGGCTTTTGTTTCTGGCTCTGTTGATGTGGTTCATTACATTTATTGATTTGCATATGTTAAACCATCACTGCATTTCTGGGATAAATCCCACTTGGTCATGATATATAATCTTCCTGATCATTTGTTGCATTCTATTTGCCAGTATTTTATTGAGAATATTTGCATAAATGTTCATTAGTGAGATTGGCCTATAGTTCTTTTTGGTTGGGTCTTTCTTTGGCTTTGGTATCAGAGTAATACTTGCCTTCAGGAATGAGTTAAGGAGGATTACCTCACTTTCAACTTCATTGAAGAGTTTGCGGAGTATTGGCATTAAATCCTATCTAAATTTCTTTTAGAATTCACCTGTGAATCCATCAGGCCCTGGGCTTTTCTTTGTTGGTAAGCTTTTAATCATGTTTTCAATTTCAGTAGCTGATTTTGGGTTATTCAAAATTGTTATATCTTCTTGATTGAGCTTTGGTAGTTGATATGTTTCTAGAAATCTGTCCATTTCCTCTGTGTTTTCCTCTCTATGTGAGTAGAGATTGTCAAAGTAGGTGTTCATGATCTTTTGAATTTCCATGGAATCTATAATAATTTCCCTCTTTTCAGTCCTTATTGTGTAAAGTTGAGTTTTTCTTTTTTTTCTTGATAAGGTTGGCTAAAGGTTTATCAATTTTGTTTATTCTCTCAAAAAAAACCTCTTGATTTGTTAATTCTTTGTATTGTTTTCTTAGTCTCAATTGCATTAATTTCTGCTCTGATCTTTACAATTTCCTCTCTTCTATGGGATTTTAGTTTGACTTGCTGTTCTTTTTATAGAAGGTTGAGATGTAGCATTAGGTTATTTTGTGCATTCCATTTTCTTGATATGACAATTTACTGCTATATATATATATCCCTCTTAGGACCACTTTCATATCATCTCACAGGTTTCATTATGTTGTGTCCAAATTTTCATTGAATTGTAGATATTGCTTAATTTCTTCTTTAATTTCACCAGTAACCCACTGATTGTTCAGAAGGTTGTTATTTAATTTCCATGTATTTATGCAGGCTTTACAACTTTTTTGCCATTAATTTCCAATTTCAGTGCATTATGGTCAGATAACATGCATGGGATAATTTCAATCCCTTTGCATTTACTTAGGAATATTTTATCGGCTAACATATGGTCTATTTTGGAGAATGTTCCATTGCAGCTGATAAGAATGTATATTCTGATATGGTTGGCTGGAACACTCTGTAAACATGTAAGTCCATTTACTCACAGGTTTGATTCAGTTCTGTCATTTCTTTGCTGACATTTTGTCTAGTTGATCTATCTCTTTGTGACAATGAGGTTTTAAGGTCCCCTGTTAAAACTGTGTCTTGTGTATTTGGTTTTCCATGTCTATTAGTATTTGTCTTACATAGTTGGCAGCTCCTGTTTTTGGTGCATATATAATTGTTAGTTCTTCCTCTCAAATTTTTGCACTAACAAGTATGTAGAGACCTTCTTTATCTCTTTTAATCATTTTAGGTTTGAAATTCACATTGTCTGCAAACTGAATAGTTACCCCTGCTTTTTTAGGGGGATCCTGTTGCATGGAATACTGTTTTCCATCCATTGATTTTTAGTCTATGAGTTTCCTTTTGAGTCAGATGTGTTTTTTGTGTACAGTATATTGTTATATCCTGTTTCTTAATCTATTTGGTCTATCTATTTCTTTTAATAGGTGAATTGAGGCCATTTACATTGATGGATGTAACTGATATGTACTGGTTCGACTTTGTCGTATTATGTTCTTATTGTTTGTTTTCTGCTTTTCCTCCTTGTTTAATTGCTTGCCCTGCCTGGTGGTATTGTTCTGTTGTTGTTCTGGAGATTGTGGTCATTTTTATCTCTATCTAGTATGTCTTTCAGTACTCTTTCTAAGGTTGGTTTGGTGGACATGAATTTCTTCAGTTGTCCTTTGTCATGGAAGTATCTTGTTTCTCCATTAATTTTGAAAGACAGTTTTGCTGGGTACATTAATCTGGGTTGAAAGTTGTTTTCTTTCAGGGCTTGAAATACTTCACTCCAAGCTCATCTTAACTTGAGGGTTTGTGCTGACAAGTCTGCTGTGATTCTAATGGGCTTCCCTTGATAGTTGAGTTGAGTTGTGCCTTTTGTCTAACAGCTTTTAGTATTCTGTTTTTATGCTGTATGTCTTACATATAATTAATACATATAATCTACATCCAGACATATAATAATTAAGATATTATTAATATCTTATATAATAATTAATTATTATATGTCTGGGTGTAGATTTATGTTGGTTGTGACTGTTTGGCATCTTATATGCCTCACTTACATGGATATCAGATTCTTTCCCCATGTTTGGGAAATTTTCTGCTATTACTTCTGTGAATAATTTACCAATGTCATTCACATTGACTCCTGCATCTTCACTGATGCCTATTAGTATTATGTTGTTTCTCTCGGCATCATCTTGAAGCTACTGATTGTCATTTCATGCTGCTTTGCTGTTTTTATAAGTTCTACCCTTTCATGAGCACTCTGTGCAGTCCTGTCTTCAAGGTCTGAAATTCTATCCTCAGCTTCACTTAAAAGGTTTTGCCAGCTTTCAACAGAATTTTTTTCTTGTATGTCTCTTTGAATTTGTTTCATGCATTCTGCTTATTTTTTATATTGTTCATTCATGGTTTCAATCAGTTTCCCATGTTCTTTTTAATCTATTTCTTCTCTAGCTATGCTGAGCAACTCCTTTACTAAGGTTGTTATTTTTGTCTTTACCTGAGAAACTATTTCTAATTTGATTTCCTCTACAGCTTCATGGATTTGTTTTTTTATTTCACTTGCTATCTTTTCCAAGATTTCAGATGTATGAATTTTAAAGTCCTCTATTTCACTGTCTCCTATACTTGCTCCTTATGGACCAGATGTTGGAGATTGCATTTTGCTTTTTTTTTTTTTTTTGGTCATTTTCATCATTCAGGCTAATATTTGGTCTTTCTATCTCACTAGTCACAACTGTTGGTGGTGTGTATCTTAGGGTCTTGCTGTGTCATTGATATTGCTGTGTGCCAATAAGAAGAAGTGGGCCAGTCACCTCAATTCCTCCTACACAGTCTGTTGGGTGAGTCCTATATTCTTCTGCAGCTGACTAGCCTAAGAGTATTAATGTAAGTCAACCCTTTGTTCCTGCTCTTACTATGTCTTCAGGTTGTTCCAGGTCACCAGATCTCCCTGTCTATAGTGTTTGGCTTGGCTGGGACCCTACTGTGTCACTGGGTGTCTCATAAGCCCTTTTAATTTTCTCTAAGTTGGGGGGGCCTCATTGGCACACTGCTCAACCCATCTGATATTCTTTGTATGGAGGCATTACTCCCCTACACTCTTGCCAGACTTGCCAAGGTTTTACAGCTGGAGGAAAGCTCACCACTGCTCCTATCTACCCACTAATGACCTCTATTTTAGGACCAAACTCACCACACTGATAGAAGCCTGCTGAGGTCCCCTGTCTGGAAGAGAGGTCAGTGAGTCTTCTATCAGTCCAGTACATCCAATCCACTGCAGTCCGTGGTTCTGGGAGGAGAAGTGGGAGCCAAAGATTGATAGCAATACTAGGTCCAGGAGGTGGGGCTGTCCCTGAGGGCAGGACGGTGGGCATGGACATGGCTTGCCCTCCATTCTGGATGTCCAGGGTCCAAATACACTTAAAATTCTAAAAGGAAATAATTCATGGCAACAAATTCAGCAACAACTTTTTGGAAATTTCTGTTAAAGAATGTGTATTACTAATGATAGTTTACTAATTTTTTTATTAATCTCAATATTTATGCCTTTCTGGAAAAACAGTGATATGCACTGAAACTTCAAATTCATGATTTAAAAAAATGATTTGAAACTACTCTTCTAATGGAAGGAGGGAGGGAACAAGGAAGGGAGAGAGAAAGAGAGAACATTCCTATCATCAATTATGTTTGAAGAATTACCAGTGACAAGGACTCTGAGTCTTCCACTTTTACCTCTAATTTGTGGGTAAGGCATCAAGAAATCTCAGGAAAAGAAACATTGTATCTATGAGAGTTAACTTTGTTTCAAAGTTCCTAATAGTCTTTTTCAGAATAAATTGGCATTAGATTTACACATAGTATTTAAGATAAATATTAACAATGTACACATTTTTACCTCTGAAATTCAGAATTTTTTTTCTCATTTAGAGGATTTTTGGAATGAAATATACATCAGAAATAAGAAGTTCTGTCACACTTCTATATTGGTTCATACAACAGGACAGAAGAATCTCTAACTGCTGTGTGCCCAACACAAACACACCCACAGACACGCACAGACACACACATACTCCATCTATAAACTTTTACTTGTGCTTACACATCTTCTTTCCTTTCTTCTTTGACCTAATAGTCTTCTGTATTCCCAGTGTGAAATCTTAATAAGATTTTGGAATTTTTTTATTTCTGAAAAATAAAATCTTGATGCTATTTAATTGGAAGGCATTCATACACTAATCAAAATATTAAGTATACTTCAAAGTGAACGTAGAAGTTGAATTCTCCTACAACATAGCAATATTTTATAATGCTATTTGGACAGTATAATAATAGCAATTATTTTCTCGCAGCATAGAAATAGTTTTCCTTTTAATATTTAAGGATCGGATTAGAATTATTTTATTAGCACACATAATATTCTACATTGATTTAAAATAAATATCTATAGGAATAAAAAAATATTAATCAATTTTGTGTAATATTTTACATAAGAAGATTTATGCTATTAAACTTAGAGATTCTATTTACACTTGTAACTATAAGTAATAAAAATGTTTATTGAATATACTCAGGATTCCCAAGTTCCTGTTTCAGCTTTATGCAAGTGTCTATATGTTATTAAGAACTAGCATTTGAACTTTAAGAATTGAAGCAAAACAGTATTTATCATTGAGAATGTTGTTAGCCCCAAAATGACATAAAACATAAAAATAAGGCTTTAATTTTTATTAATATACTCATGTTCAGATAATACAGATTTACTTTCTACATGTCTAAGTAACCAAACACAAATAAAATTCACAAAAATTGAAAGTATTGGATTACCTCCTCTACAGCTCTCAAGTCAGAGCTATTTATGTAATAATCAACCATTGGACTTAATTTTTAAAAAATAATTATGATTAGATAAGAAAAGAATACCATGAATGTTTAAAAACCTGCACACATCAATTAAATAAAATCTGAGTTTATGTGTGCCATTCCATTGATAATGTGATAATGCCTTTCCATGTACTTTGTGGCATTTGTTCTTGATAGCCGGAGTTAAGCCTAAGCAGAATTGAAATTGGTAGACATTTGCCATCTAAAGGGCACACCCCAAAGTTCTCTTACTATTTAGTTAACACTGCTGATTCTCCCTAATTGCAAGGTCAATTTTTAAGTAAAGTAATTATCTTCTTATAAAATGGAATCCAATTTCCCAGGAGATATAATGTAAACATGATTTAAATCCTTTGATTCTGTGGTGGCTAGTTAAAGCCAACTAGCTTCAAAAATAAGAATAAGACTATTTTTTATATTGTTGATAAAATGGTGGAAATAAAATCTAGAGCTAGAAATGAAAACACAAATAGGTCAAAGAGTATTCAGTTGTTCACATGCAAAGTATGCATATGGAAAAAGGTATGGAGAAGTATTAAAAATAAAATTCCCCTCTTTTTCAGTTTTTCTAAAGACTAAAGTTAGAGTTAGGGTTTTTGTGTCTTGAAAGTCACTATAGATGTCCTTAGATAATCTATTTTTGACTTTTATTACTATATGTTTACAGTACATTGTAATTATACTCACTGTGGAGAGTTGACACACAACATGACACATTTCAATTCCCTTCTTTCCCCTCTTCTACTCTTTTTATTTTTCTACCATCAGATTAATTTATTTCTAAGACCTTACAAATTGAATTATCCTACATACAGATGGAAACCCATTCAAGGAGGCCAAAGAACATATAAAACATGTAGACAACTGTACTGCACAATATATACTTTAAGATACATTGTTCTTAGATAATCTATTAATTGTACTTGATGTACCACATAAAAGAGAAGAATTAAGCTTAGGTATATATCAGTAATTATGTGTTTAGCTAAAATGCATCATGGTGCCAGTAAATGGAGAAACCTGAAAAGTCTGGACCTCAGGGGAGCACAAAGAGCACATTCATCTGGAAAGGAAGTGAACAATAATGAACTTGTTCGCATTGGTCCAGGAAGAGCAGATGCTGTACCTGTGTAGCGTGCTAAAAGTTAATGTTATTATGGTAAGAAGAAAAGGCTGATACAAGTTACACGGTAATCACAGCTGGCAGCCAATCAACTGGCTTCTTTTTCAATTATTACAAAAAAGATAAGTCTAGTAGTGTTTATTCTATCATAGCCAAAAATAAACAGAAGCCCTCACCTTGCCTGCTAAACTATATTCTTCCCCAAACCTATAATTTAAGAGTTTGGTGCACAGACTGAAAACTGTTAGCTAGGTATTTGATTGCAAATATAGGCAAAGTGTTTTCTACTTCCTGTATACACATCTTTTCCTTGAGTGATCCTTATTCCTCTCATAAACAGATACAATCTTCAGTAAAACTGCAATTGATCTCCCCTAATTACAAATAGTCTCAAAAGTGTTGATATACAGCCATATTACTAATCTCAAGAAGCCTTTCACTCATTTGTTCTTTTGCAACCTTGTCATCACATGTTAACAAACATGAGTGTCTCCTGGATAGCAAGAGTGACTGCCATCACAGCTGACAGAACACCAATCAGTAACATGTCATTAAGACCACCTTAAATCTGGCCAGCTCCTCCTCAGTTTTCCAACTAATTAAAAAGATATGAACAATCCCAGGTAAATCCATTGAGCCTAGACCACATTGTAAGACTTCGGTTGACCCATAAATTTATGAGCAATGATAATTTGACAAGCTAATTCTGGAATTGTTTGTTATATGGTAATAGCTATATGAAAGTTACCATTTTCTGTATCTTAATTGACAAAATACTTTTAAAGTATTAATTTACCAGGGTAGAACATTTGCCCTAGATTTATTTCTTGTTGAGATCAGGTCTGATGCAGAAGCTAGAATTTCCAAGGCTGAGTGCCACATCAACTGAACTGACAGGAACCACATATATGAGATTTAGCACAGAACCCTGTCAAATGTGACACTGGCACACAGTTTGACAGAGACCATTTACTGTGGGCTGTGAAGTGTTGGGACATTTTGAAATTTCAAAACAGTAAGTAAATTCAAACTTCATAGAATGAATTAAGCACTCAATTGAAGCCCTACACAGGCCATGCCTTAGAGGCAATGATTGTCTATAAATAAAAGCTTGTACTCAGGAATTAAATATGCTGAAATAATCTACTGGGGATGTAACTGCATCCCAAAGTAAAATAAAACATCTAAAACAAAGGATAGCAATCCCCAAATCCTATAACATATCATTCACAATATCTAGCATACAATCATAAGGTTCTAGATGTACAAAGATACAGGAAAACATTTCCCACAGTTAAGCCAAAATGAATAGAAATACATACACATGTCCAAATTACACAACTGTTATCAGCAGCACTATTCCAATAGACATTAAGAGAACAATGAAATATGCCATTTTATCCCAATAGTTTTAACAATTTTTATTTCACATAGACAAGTATCTCAAAAAAGTCAACCTGCCAAGACAAAAACAGAATATCTATTCAAACTAGAATTGTTGATAAGAAAAACAAAACTTCATCAAAAAAGGCAAGAAAATGACTTTAGTGGTAAGTTCTAGTTAACATTCAAGTCTGAAATATTATCAATCTTATGTAAACTCTCAACAAATATGAGATCATCATAAGTTTGATTCTGAAATCTGTTGAAGCAATTACACTTAAAACATCCCTATTAAACATACAGAAGCGTTTTTTAGAGTATTAGCTTTTATGTACCAGAAACTTAAAAACATGACTACTTCATGTTCAAGTGGAGATTATCCATGATTACAAGATTTTATTATAATTTTAAAGTCAACTAATATCATTCAGTATTTTTTTAAATATTGGGAAAAACCTATAAGCTTAGAAATGGTCGAAAAAGCATTAAACAAAAATTCATGAGTCGTTCTTGATTTAAACAACAACTCAACTGGCTATAATTAAATTGAATGTCTTCAGTCTTACATGAACTACTCATATTAGTTTCTCAAGGATACTGCAACGTAGAATTCAAAAGCTTAGTAGTTGAGAAAAATTTACTGTCAGACAATTCTGGGGGCAAGAGTCTGAAATTGTTGTACAAGGGGGTCATGTTCCCTCTGAATCTTATAGGGTTTTTATAATGCTTTTGCTAGTTTCTATCATTTTTTCCAGTTACTGATATTAACTGACTTGAGACTCAGTAACTCCAATCTCTGTCTTTGCTGACATAAAGCATCTCTCCATGTACCTTAGTGAGTGCTTTCTTATAAAGACATCCCTGATGTCAGAATAGGAACCACTCTTATTCCACACGACCTCATCCTAATTAATTTCATCTGTAATAACTCTATTTTCAAATAAAGATTCATTTGTAGCACTTAACAGAATCTGAGTCTCCTATTGTTAGTATAACAATTAACATTGTAATGCTGGACAATTTCCCCATAAGAACTGGAACAAAACAATGGTATGTACTCTCAGTAGTACAACTTATAATAGATGGCCAGCAAATTAAGAAATAAAGTTCAAAAAGTTCAGGAAAGAAAGAGAAACATCTCTCTTCATAGATGGCATGATGTTTATGTATGAGGAATCTGACAAAGATTATAAGCTACTATAACTGTTAAAGGAGTTTAGCTAGTCTCTGGGGTCAAAATCCATCTTAAAAAATCAATTACATTTGTACATAAAGAAAGAACAACTGTAAGAAAAAATTACAGCAGTATAAAATATGAAACATAAATAATTTAAGAATAAACAACAGGCAATGCAGATTTCACAGCTTAGTTAGGAAAAGAAAGGAAACCTGAAAGGAGAGAAATGCCATACTCATCATTTGAAAGGTTAAATATTAATTCTCCAATAAAGTAGTCTTAAACTTTTTGCCATCATATTAATAAATGCTGAAATTCTTTTATTCAACACTGACAAATTTTCTCTAAAAATTAATTAGAAGAGTTATAAGAGTCCATAGCACCTTGAGTCATAGTAACCTTTAACCTGGAAACACAAAGTGCTATCAAGACTATGAGTTAACAATTCATAGCATAGTCATATAATAGGATGCTATGCAGTTATAAAAGCCATTGATTATGCATTCAGAAATCTACATGGGATAGACAGACACTATGATCAAAATAAGCCCAATAAAAAAGCATATACCCCATATGTTCCCACTAATATAAAACTCTAAAACAGAATCTAGTCTAAGGTGAAAAATTACAATAATTGCTGCCTACAGGGGAAAGAGAATCAACTGGTCAAAGACAAAGTAGACATTTCTAGAATCATAAAAAAATGTTCTAAGCCTTGACATTGTGAGATACCAGGTTTTCACACTTTTGTGTTCACTTAAAATTTTATGTTTACTGCTTCTTACATTTTATTTGGAGGTATATAAATTCTATCTTTAAGAAATGGAATATTCTCCAATGTTGAATTTTAATTGTAGGATTTTACTGCTGCTACAATATGAGTAATTCTGTAAAATTTTCTTTGCATTTCAGATTTACCAAGTAGGTAAGTATTTCAAGGCTGGTGGAAGCCACCTTACTCACTGTTGGAGAAGAGACAGAATTACAAAGATAGAAAGGAGGGAGAGTAAAGTGCATCGCCTTGTGCTTGCTTGGTATTGGCGGGATCTGTGCTAGCAGTTTTTAAAACTAATGATAGATTGACATGGCGCAATTTTTACACATTTTCTGCCCTTGTTCACTGAGATGACCTAAAAACATTGCCATGCCAGGGAAAATGAGACCTTGGTTTGTAAATGTTATTCCTTAGTAAGTGGACCCAGAGTTTCTTAACCCCCTGGGCGCCTCAAAAAGATTAACTTAGCAGGTATGAGTTGCTCAACTCTGTAAATCCCCAAGAAAGCCCTATGTTTTCTCTGAGCCCTTTAAATAGTCTACTGATAAAATGTTTTTAGGACTAAGGAATTGGGCCATGCTCTGTGTATGGTGCACACTTATTTTAGAGGGAAACCAAGGTGGAGTTGGAGAAGACAGGGGCAGTCATCCAATGCCATGCCTACATAACCAAAGCCAGTAAAACCCCAGGACACAAATGCTCTGGGGTACCTCTGTGTTGATCAGCACTTTCGCAAACATTGTCTCACGAGAATTAAGTGGGAGACTTAAGTGGGCCTCTGTGTGACTCCAGTGTGAGGACACACCTGGAAATTTGCACAGGATTTCTCCAGTCCACCCCAGGACCTTTTCCGTGACTGTATGGTTTATGCCCTCTCCTTATAACACTCAAGACAGCAGATTTTCTGAGTCTTGTGACTCTTTCTCACAAGTTGTTGAGTCTGAAGGTGGTCTTAGGACTCAGCAATACACTTGGCTGAGGCAGAAAAATCCCAAGATATATCTGGAATCTCTTGTTATTCCAGATATTAAGAAACAGCTTAAAAATTGACGCACATATATCACAAATTACAAATGACAATTTGCAATAGATTCTGTGATCAAAGTGGATCATCTGAGCATCAAAATAAGCAATAATAGCAAAGAATTTTAACTCTTAGAACAAATATAAGATCCACAGGTTGAGATGAAGGAGCACAAATAAAGAAATATATAAATAAATGGGGAAACAAATCATTTCCTAACTGTAAATTATCAAATAATAATTACAGAAAAAAATATGATGTTAGAAAATTATCAATGCATATTAAATAAATGGTCAAAAGTTGATAATAGAATATATATGTATATATATTTTTTTCTCACAAAGCAAGTTCTATTCAAAAGGCAAACAGTAAATTTACCTTGGATAAATCTGGCAAGCATTATATGTCAGATTATGTTTTCCCAAAGTGGCTGCAACAGTATCTTTCATTCTACATGGTCTTCTTAGTGTGAACTTTTGCCATTTACTTGGGTAGATCTTTGCCTCTACTGCAAGAAAGTTAATAGTGGAAGTGTATATGCTGTGACTTTTGAAACTAGATCACAAAAGCTCCACATATTTCCAGATTCTCCTGAAGTCCTTGTTTGCAGAACCAAACCATCAAGGAAATCCAAGGAGTCTGTGGAGAGGTCAAAGTGAAGAAGAATGAAGTTCTCTTTTCTTCACCTAAATTAAGCTCCCAGAGGGTGACATCAAATTGTCAGGCAGGTAACTTGTTTTGAAAATGTATTTCTCATACCTCAATCAAACCACCCTAAACAATATTACTCAGAGCCAACTTGGGACATTGTTGCTGAACTGATTCTAAATTGCTGATTGTGAAGAAAAGAAATTATTGTGGTTGACTTAAATTGCATTATTTTGGAGTGAACTTCTATACTGTAATAATATTTGGAAAACTTTCTGCATAAGTCACAGAGTTCTGGATTATCTAAAATATAGTGTATGGCTTTGGGATTCTAAGATGAGCTAAAGTTGAAAGCAATTGGAAGAAAGTATTGAGAAAGGATAAAGGGACTCAAAGATTAAGAGGAAAAGCGTACAGTATGGGAAACTGGGGAAAAGGGTACCTGGTCATGTAATGGCTGCAGTTGATGTCTGGCAACTCTATTGTTGTGACTAGTAGAGATGATATAGCTTAGAGACATTTCCAAGAATTATATTGAAACTGACTCCTGGCTTCAAATTTTCTATGATAAAATGTGAGAAAAATGAACTAAGGAAAAAAAGCTGTTAAGTGATTAGGATCTCAGAACTCCTGCATATGAAAGTAAAGCTGTTTATTTCCAACCTTTCTAGATGGCAGACAGCTTTCATACTAATAGTTACAAGTAAAGCCAGAGGGTGTCTCAAGATTTCTTAAGAATGTGGTCCCACAACAGTGTCAAGGAGTCTGAGATAAAATAAGGCTTTTCTCTTGGAAAGTTATTGGTGTTGCATTTGTCTAATTGAGTATACTTATATACCGATAAATTAAAAACCCACAGAATTTTGAAAAATGGTTGTAGTAACTGATACTACAGGAATTAATGGCAGAAAAAAAATTTTTAAAAAGGAATTGGACCCTCACTTTTTCAGAATAAAAAGAAATCTAGATGCTTGTCCATGTGCAAAAATGGATCAGTTATTATTCAAGAGAACAGACGGCTCAGAAAGTAGAATGGAGAGTTAAAGACAGCCAGCTGAGAGCCATGGAGAACAAGCACTAGAGATGCTACTGATCCTTCAGGAAATGACAGCCTGTGTGCAACTAAACTGAACAATTACTGGAGACGAAAGGAGTGCGCGTCTGTCCTGGGGCTCATTTTTCCTGGGAGGGTTTACAGTAGTTATCTTACACACTCCACCTTTGTATTTTGGCATGTGGTAGTCAGATAATATCTATGTAGTTGATAGTTATTTGTATTGAAAGGAATAGATTTCAAGGAGCTGTATTAAAACAAGAGGGAAAGAAAAGGGGAAAGAAGAAATGATTTTGGGGCTCATTTCCAGTTTCATTTAGTCTCTAAACTTTTTTATCTCTGGTTGTCAACTCAGTTCCCATTTCTTCCTGAACTTATCTCAGTAGCTCTAGTTTCAGCTACTCTACATTTTTACTCTTAATAGCAACAAAAACATTAATCCTTCAGATTAATCCTTCAGATTTGATATTTCAGGATAAAATGCCTTTCAGCATTCAGTATTATACTTTTTCCCCCCAGGGAAAATAGAATAACTCAGTGACTAAATGCAGGATTCAGTTGAACATCCATCGCTTCCTCTAACTTTCTTGATGACTGCAGTGAGTTATTCCATCCCCAGTCTGTCCGTTTCTTCATCCATACTGTGGAGATAATGCTCACAAATTATCATGAGTGAACATTATCTCCTCGTTGGGTAGCTGTGAGTGTTAAGTGACACGAGGAGGGTCTGAAAAGTGCTCATTATTGCTCAATGATGTTAGCTGTTATCATCGAATCATAAGTCTGTCACCAGCTAGCATGGATCTTTGCTTTAGTAAAAATGGGCATCAAAACAAAAGCACAAATTTATACCCCCAAAAATTTTTAATTAGAAAACTAGCAGGAATACAGGACAGGACTCTGGCTTAGTCACTGGCGGGACACTCTCTGATACTGGTCCATCTATGAGGGTAGGAGGCTATCAAGGATTAGCTGGTGTGCTGGAGTCTGCCGGAGTATTACCTTTTCCCTGGTGTCATCATTCCAGCATCTTTAAGGATGAAGGATATTTTCATTTGCTGAAAGCAAGAGACTGTCTCTGCATGTGGAGGTTTCAGCCATGTGGGCCTCCACTGTTCGGATGCTCACAGGTTAAGGATAATGATTCCAAGCTTCTGGGTATAGTACCTGTAAGCCTCTCATCTCTTTCATTCATGCTTTCTTGGTCAGAAAACATCCAAGACCACCCCTATGGTCATCTCTGACTGTGTCACAGCAAATTGTTACTAGGTTTTACACTCTTTCAAGTATAAATACCATAGGAGACATTTAGCTCTGCAGAGAACTGAGTTCTGACTGAATAATTATGCTCTATACGATCGTTATCAGATAGATAAATTAGAGATGTTTTATCTTCCAAATATATTCTGTATATTCACAGAAAAATACATCAGATCTATTATTTATGTAATACAAGTTTTGTATAAATTTCAAATAAAATAATTATAGTAGAGAAATAATTGAACCTAATTCAATAAATTATGATTTCAATGGGTTCCTTGGAAGACATTATGTTGTGCATTACTCAACTACACAAAATTAGATTTTACCTATTTTATAAAAAACTATAAAATGTATGTAAGTGAATACTTGTGGCAAAAAGAACCTTAGCCATAAAATTAGCTTAAAATATATTAAATATTTCTGTCTACTATCTGATTGTTTTCTGCCTTCATATTGTTAAATTTTATGAGAAGTAAACCCTTCATTAATGTGGCTGAAATCTTTGGATTCACTAATACATTTTTCTTTTTCGTTGTCTAGAGGTGACAGATACATCTACTTCTTTGGTATTCATTCTCTATGCTTGATATTCTGGCTTCTATGTCACAGAAATTATGAAAAACACATTTTAAAGTATATCTAGATTTTATTTGACATTTTAATCTTAACTCTCAAGCCATGGAAACCTTAAATATAGAATTTGAATCAAGGCTTATAGCAGTGTTGCTTTGACTTCAGTGTGTCTCAGAATAACTTGAGGAATTAATTAAAACTTTCAAATTATAAAACCCTACCTCAGAAATTTTGGTTTTGTTGTACTGCAGAGGTGCTGGGTTTACATGTTTTTCACAAAATTCCCAGGTGATACTGAGGCATTGAGAACTGCTTTTTGTAGAGTTGCCATCTTTGTAAAATTGCACAAAGCACAAGGGGAATGCAAACTTTCTTTTTCTTTTTTTTTTTAAACTTAAGACAATGATTCAGAATTTCAAGACAACATACTAGGAGATTAACACTGGTTAATACATTGTGTATTGTCATCTTCAAAGTTGCTCAGAGGAAACTGGGAAGATAGTGGAACAATAAGCAGCAAAGTAGAAAGCCTCTCTGAGAGAACCAGCCCAGATGCTGGAATACAGTATTCTGGAGAAGACCAGAAGGAAAAGAATGGATCCTCTCTACCCACGAAGAAACTGAAGTGAAAAAAAAAATGAATGAAAGAAAGAAAAGAAAAGAAAAACTTAAACAGAAGGCAGTAGCCAGAAGCACTCTCACGGGAGCTGGTCCCACTGTACAAAACACCACTGGAATCCGGAAATGCACAGCCACACTGAAGTTGGGGGCTGGCAAGCCTGAAGGCCTTGGTGGGAAGACGTGGTTGCAGAGCGGAGCAGCAGACCAGAGAACTGCACTGGCTCGCAGTGAGTGTGGGGGCCTCAGTCCTCTCACGGGAGTGGGCGATTAGCCAGGCAACATTTTGGAGTCAGGCAGGATAACCCCAGAACCACAACTGCACCAGGTTCCATTCAGCAACTCCTAGCACAGAGCAGATTGGTGAAAATTGCTTGGACTGAGTCCCGCCTCTGTGCACGATCCAATAGCCAAGGCCGAGTTTTCCCTACAGTTATCCCTAACCAACCCCGACTGTGTGGCACACACAAATGTGGTGAAGACTCCCAGTGCTTGACCAGCTCAGAAGGGAGGGCCAGCCTGCCTCACCCCGCGCATACTCCAGTAGTCAACAGCAGATTGGGGAGGGCAGAAATCCCTAGCCAAAATGCTTCAGAGTAATTATAACCAATGCAGGAAGTGCTGGGGTTGGCAAGTCCCCACTACTCACTTGTCTGGAAGAAACCAGGAACATGACAAGAAGAAGATACAAAAGGCAGTGTCCAGCCAACAACCCAAGCAGTACCGGCCAAGGAGAGGTAAACACAGAAGAGATCGGGAGTTGCACACCTGCAGTTTCTGAAGCAACAGCATCTGACAAAAGGAAATGACTTCATGAAGTTATAAAAAAAAAAAAACTTAAAACAAGTATTAATACAAGTAAAGGAATATATAAAAAAAAAATAAAAGAAATGCTAAGTACCTCTCAAGAAGACACAGATGGGAGAATGAAGGAGCATAGAAAAAGGAGAGAAACCTTTGATGAAGAATATAAAAAAATTAGAATACATGAAACAGATTCAAAGAGATTACCAGGAAATTAAAAACTCCATTGAAAGCTAGCAAAACTACTTGGAAGAAACTAAAGATAGACTATCAAAACTTGAAAACAGATTTGCAACTTGTGATTGCAAAAGGCAAGATCTCTTAAAAATAACAAGGAACCAGGAAGTAACAATACAAAGGCTAGAACACGACAAGATCTATCACTTAAGAATGAAAAATGTGAGTGAAGAAGCAGGGGTAAACACAAATGAAATACAAAGGCTATTTACAGAAATAATTGAAGAAAACTTCCCAACCATAGGATAAGGAAATGATATTAAGATATATGAGGTATACAAAACTCCATCCAGCTATAACCAAAATAGATCTATACCCAGACATATAATAATCAAAATCCCAGAAATTCAATACAAGAACAGAATATTAAAAGCTGTCAGAGAAAACAAATAAACCACCTATAAAGGAAAACCCATCAGAATCACAACAGACTTCTCGACACAAACCATCAAATCAAGAAGAGCTTGGAGTGAAGTATTCCAAGCCCTGAAAGAAAATAATCTCCAACCCAGACTGATGTACCCTGTAAAACTATCTCTCAAAATTAGTGGAGAAATACGATGCTTCCATGACAAACAGGAACTAGGGGAGTTCATGACCACCAATCCAACCTTACAAAAATACCAAAGGATATTCTAGAGAGATAGAGAAAGAAGACCATGGTTTCAGGAACAGCGGCAGAAGAGGCTCAATGAACAAGGTAGACAGTGGAATGAGGGGAAAAATAGACAACCAACAGCAGCAAAATAGCATGGCAGAGATGAAGCAGAGAAGTTTGGCCATAATCACTAATATAGATGGCCTTGATACACTAATAAAAAGCAACACAGGCAGAGTGGATCAAGAGATAGGATCCATCAAGATGTTTTATATAAGAAATATAA
>PVJX010008317.1:0-66276 GCA_004027295.1 Dolichotis patagonum
ATGTACTATATATAGTATATACTATATATAGTATAGTATAGTATAGTATATGTATATATATATTTTCCCTTTCATGCACTATATATATTATATATATTATAGTATATATCCATATAATATATAATATATATCCATATACATATAGTATTATATAGTATGTATATTTTATATATAATATATAGTATATATAGTGTATATACTATTATATATTATATTATATTATATATAATATATAATAGTATATAATATAGTATATATCCATGTTATATGTTATATATGCAATTATATACCCATATATGTGTGTGTGTCTTTTCCAAAATAAGACCTAACCAGAAAATAATCAGCCTTGAAAACTAGAGGTCATAAATGCAAACCCCAGTCATACTACTCTTATCTTACCTACTTTTCATCACTTTTCATTACTCACATCACTAATGTCATCACTTTTCTCTTGCTTGGTGACTATTCCACAAAGCAGATAAGACTAGAACAAGCTGATTGGTTGACAATTTTGATCTCTGGTTTTCAAGACTGATTATTTTCCAGTTAGGTCTTATTTTCAGAGAAAAGGGGAAATCCATCAAACATAGCATATGCTTCTCAGATGATTACATATTTTTCTCTTTTATGCAGTAATATAATGTCTATTTCCCATTACTAAATTTATCTTTTTATTCTTGAGATTCAAAAATAATGTCATCATTACACCTGCTTCTTTTTGTATATTGCTGGATTGGTTTGTTAACATTCATTTGGGGTTTTTGAATTTGGGTTTATAAAGGAAGTTGACCTACATTTTTTTTTTTTTGGTAGTATACTTACCAGATACCTGGCTCCAAAGTTATGCTAGCAACATGGAAAATGTTTCTATTGTTCTAATGCCAAGAAGTACTTCTGTAAAATTATGATTATTTTCCTTTAAATGCATGGTAATGCCATCCTGAGTAATCATCTAAGAAAACAGATCTAACTCAAATACATGAATACTCACAACAAAAGTAACAAGATTAAAATTGGCTAGTAAAAAGCTTGAAAATAAAGAAAGAGAAAAGTTTATCAGAAATACCAACCAAATTTGAACAACATTAACACCAAGCAAAAAAAAAAAAACCAAAAATATTACAGATACATGTAGTCATGTAGGCAACACTAAATCTACTAGGCAAATAAAGCAACTGAATCAGTAAATACCTACCAATGTGTCCTGGCACACAACAAGTGACTAGAGGTCAGGGAGAAATTAACAAAATCAAAATTACAAAGAGAAAATTTTAATATCTTATTTTAAAATTAATAGAAAAATTGGACAACAAAACTAATAAAGAGAAAAATACTCACAAAACATAGGAACTTTGATCTTATAGGCATATGTAAAACACACAACTAGAAATTTTTCTCAAGTAAATACAGCATTTCTAAAAATTCATTTTCATTAAAGAACTTTACTAAGGATTGTATGCTGAGAAATCTTTTATGTGAGGCTCTAAGGAATATAGTCATGAAACTAAATGTTTGCCCTCCTAGAATTTCAGTGGAACAGGTAACATTTAAACATGTAAATTGACTTCGTCTCTAATGTTAAACAATGCTGTTCTACCCAACAATAATAATAACAATAATAATAGAGCAGGCCGGGCAGTCATGTGGGGAACTATCTTAGATTCAGGGAAGGCGTCTCTAAAGAAGTGATTCTGAGCCAAGAACCATATAAAATGATGACAGAAAACCATGCAGGGGTCCAGAAAGAGAGGGAACAGCAAGGGCAGCAGCTCTGGAGAAAGTATGTGTCTGGCAAGTAAGAAACAATAGAAGCTATTGTGCTAAAAGTGAAATGAATAAGGACCTCAGAAAGGAGACCTGTGAATCTGCCTCTGAGTTTCACAGGATTCTTCTGGCAGCTCTGGTGAGAACAACAGGGAGATCAGATATTGTGGCTTGAGCTAGAGAAGTAGGGGAAGGAGAAGGTGACACGTCATAGACAAGAAAACAATCTGCTTTCTCCATCAGAGAGCTAATTCTTCCCTTACTAATTTTACCCAGTTAAAGGCCTTTCCAAGCAAAACTAGTTACACTAAGTGGATGCCCATTTTACCAATGCTTTCACAAGTCTCATTTAAACCTAATTATTCCCTTTTGTGGAAGGAATCTAAGTAGCGAGTTGAGAGATGATTGTGCATAGTATTCTCCACATCCAGTGGAGTGAAACTGGTGGTTTAAAATTGGCATGGAGTAATATTTACACAATGGAAATTGGCAAGTGCGATAAAGAGACCAGTGATTTAACATTTATCAGCAAACCGCTTATTATTTCACATATCCTTATTTTGCACATTAAGAAACCAAAGCTCTGAAGGTCAAGTATCCTGCTCAGTTAGAGTCAAATATTTCTTTTGTAACATACTCTTGAGTCTTATTTTTCACTAAATATCTTACAGGAATTTTCTCTCCTAATCCTACAAAACCTCTATAAAGGAAATCTAATTACTGCTCTCAATACAGAAAACTAAAGTTTTGGGAAGTTAATAATGTACTAATAATCATTGACTCAAATTTTATGCCATTCTAATGCTATCAAATTTAATAATGGATTTGATTTATCATGATGAAATAAAATTTGGTAAATCAAACTCACTATTAACTTTCATTATAAAGTAGAAGGCATAAAAATAAGAATGAAATTATAAAAAACAGAAGTGTAATAACTACAATAAGAGACTCACTAATGAAAATAATGACACTTTCCCAATATTTGAGAAAAATTTCTTAGGAGAGGTGAAATTAAAGGAAGTCTTTTGATGATAAAGGAGACCATGTCCTGCACACAAGGGACATTCCACTTCAGGGTGTGGCTAGTGACAATACTTCAAATGGAGGATCTGATCGAGGGACAAGGAACACTTAAGTGCCAGGACCCTCTAGGGAATATGAAAACAATAGAAATGAGGCTTTTTGTGTGCTTCTGCAAAGGGCTTTGAAGTGAAATAACAAGATAAACAATAATCAAATTAAATTTCATTTTTAATCTCTAAATTTTATATTCCAGATAGTACCATATCATTTTAGAATGTGTTTTCTGTTGCTTAATGAAATAACGTATTTTCTTAACCTACTTGGTTAAAAAAAAGCCTGTCTGTCTGTCTGTCTCTGTCTCTGTCTCTGTCTCTGTCTCTGTCTCTCTCTCTCTGTCTCTCTCTCTGCGTGTCACCTATCTATCTACACCCCTAGGCCCAGTCTCATTTAGTCAGCCTCTCCAGTCACAGCCTGGCAAGCGCAGCTAATTGTTGCCCTGTGGCGTTCTCAGTGGCAGTGTGCTTTCCAGCCTGGGAGCCTCAAGGATTTCTTCCCACCTGCTGTAAAACAGTGCTTAAAGGAAAATTCTCAGAGACGTGGTGCTAGCTGAAAAATGAGTCCAATTAGTGTGTTTGAAGTATCCAAGGAAGAAACCTGAGGTTACACAAAGTCAAAGTATTTTGGAACTGCTACATCATTCCCAGAATTCTTAGCTCCAATGTAATGTCGCATTTTAAAAGTAAATATCTCAACATCATCAAAAAAACAAATAAGGTAGAGTTTTATTAAATATCATTCTTTGAAAGAAAAAAATCATAAGATCTCTCTAATAAAATTATTTCAAGGACCTTAGTCGCACTGCAAATATGATTAATGCTGGAAACTGGGAACACTGTTCCTACCCAAAAAGGGATCAAGGCTGAGAGGCCATGCAACTCCCAGATGCTAACACTCCTATCAGAAATTTATGGAACAAATTGAGTTTCTCAGTGAAAGATTCAAAGATAGATTTTTAATAGCTAATTGCTAAGCAATCTACTATAAGTTTAATTGTATCCTCCAGAAATTCCTGTGCTGAAATCCTATCCCCTGGCACCTCAGAATGTGACCTTATTTGGAAATAGGGTCACTGCAGATGTAATTAGTTAAAATGAGGTCATACTAGAGTATGGTGGGCTACTAATCCAGGAGTGTCTGCAGTGTCTCCACAAAAATAGAAATGTGCCCCAGCACATAGAGGATGCCACGTGAAGATGAAGGCAGAGATTGACGTGATACCTCTGCAAGCTAAGAAGAGTGGAGACTGCCAGCAAGCCGCAGGAACAGCTTGGAACAGACTGTCTCACACAGACTTCAGAAGGGAACCCTGCCAAACCTTGATTTTGGACTTTCAGCCACCAGAAACATGACAACAGATTTCTGTTGTTTTAAGGTGTGCAGTTTGTGTTTCTCTGTTGTGACAGCCCCAGCAAACAATGATCCCTTTGCCCTCTCTTCTTGGGTGTACCCCCCAAGCCCCGGTCTCACATTTTTATCTAAACAAAATAATGATAACTTTGTAGAAAGCTATCTTCTTTTCAGAAATTTCGTACATTTTAGAAGTTCACGTAATGTAATCCTCATAATGAAAAGTAAAGATCTAACATTCAGGAATTTTTGTAAGACTAAAAGAAAATAAAGCATACAATGTACCTAGTTCAATACCTGTTTCATAGTAATGACTCAAACGCATACTGAAATAAAAAAAACTACACTATTAAAAAAAGAAACCTGTGCTACTAAACCTGGGTCAGTCAAACACTAGGGATGAGGTGTTTTGTCGTGCTTTCTTCCAGGAATGTCACCCTCAGAGTTGCAGGTTCCAACACCCCTAGGATCTGAACTGGTAACTGAGCCTCAGTCAGAACTTTGCAACCAAGAGATCCCACTCACACAAACCAGTCATCTCCTTATTCTCATCCTCTGTTTCCTCTCTCCTGACCTGCTCTTTCACTTCCAAGACCCTCACAAATTCTGTGAGCTCACAAACTATCTTCCTCCAGGAACCCTCTTCAGCCTCACACTCTAACTGAAACAAGAGTTTGCCTTGATGGCACCACCCTCCCAGCAGCCCTCCTCAGTGAGGTCTTCTCAGTCTCCATCCTCCCAGGTAGCTCAGAGCCATAAGGAAAACCAGCATGTTATCCACCCAGCATGTGCCCATCACTTCTCTACCTTCAGAGAAAACACCTGTCATACTAAGGCAATGCCACCTCTGACACCCTCTAATCTTCTTCACCATTAACTATCTCCTATTTCCAATAATTCTTATTTTTAATTGCTACTGTATATGTTTAATAATGATTGCACTCACCGTGGGAAGTTGGTACATGCACATAGCACATCTTCCTTCTGTTTACCTCACCCCCTTCTCCCCTACTGTACCTTCCCTCCATCTAATTTTTATTTAAAGATTTGTTGCCAGCTTCACTGTCTCCTGACTAACCTAGACTCTCATTATCTGATTAAACATTCATGTTCTAACTCTGAAGCTTCAAGTTCCTTGATCTCAATCTCACCTTTTCATTTTTATTTAACTTTTTTTCTACCCAAGTATTTTATGATCAATCACTTCAGCCATTCTAAGCAATAACTTCAATTTCCTTTCATATTTGTCCTTCATATGCAAAAGTTCTAGTTCTTGTCAACATAATCCATCCAGATTTGACCCTGGGATCTGCCACTCCTAGTAAAATCCATCTAAACCACATCCTATTTCTTAAAGCACTCTGGCTCAACAAAATCCCAGCTCTGGATCAAGCCTGTGGTCAACCTCAGCAGTAAGACCCAAGTTGCCAAAGGCTTCTGGAGAAAATTAGTTAGACTGTTTTTAGGCCTTACAAATCTGTCTTCTAAACCACTTGTTCTGGGAAACCTTCTACATGTCCCATAGACAGCCTCTTCCTCCAAAACTCTACTTTTATTCAATAACCCTCCTTTCTACTAGGAAAGACTATCAGACAGGAAGTCACATCCTGCCTCTCCCCTACCTCCCTATCTATGACTATGCCTGTCCATGATGTGCTTCTCTCCTTTGATACTGAACCAAAGGTTTTCTTCTGCCAACAGCCAATTTTCTTTTACACCCCTTCACTTACTGCTTCTTCTGTGTCCTGGCTCCACAGATAACTTTGTCCTTCTTTGGTATTTTCAAATCTTTTCACTTCACTGACTCTTTTCAAACAGTAATTAAATACTCACTCCTTCTTTCCACCTTAAAAAGTTTTGTCCTTCTCAATTCTGAATCCCAATGAGTACATTTATGGAGAATATACCAAGTGCAAGGGATTGTGCTAAGTCTTGGATGTCCATTATTATAGTTAATCCTCATAGCAACCTTAGAAGGTAAATGATATTATTCACAGTTTAACTGAGACTAAAACACAGAGAAGTTAAAATAAGACAGCAAATAACTAGTGGAGTCAGACTTCCAACCCAGGTTGCTTTCACCTACTATGTTATGTTTCATGAAAGAAACATACTAAACTCACTAGGGCAATTGTTTTATCCATTTTTCACCCTTCTGACTTTACAATTCCAATGAAACTGCGGTTTTTCTTTATTTGCTTGTTATCTTAACAATAGCCTTTATTTTCAGTAATTCTATAAATGGCAATAAATCTTATAATGACAACTTACTTAAAACAAATAACATTTTAGATTTCCAAACACTGCTCATTCCTATTTTCCTACACTCTCCTTTCCAAAACCCTTTATAATCTTCCTTTCTTTTGTCTCTAAAATGTTTATATTCGCCACAGTTCTATCCTGTCTCTTTTCTCAGTCTACTCGCTCTCCTTGGATGAGCTCATTTATTCCAATGGTTTCAACTGCCATCTATATAAGTTTCAAGTGGACAGAACAGCTACTTGGCACTATTCAACTAACAATGACATTTGGAAATGCTGAGGACAGATACCTGGAGACAGACAGGCCACCCAAACAGATCCATGCGGGGAGGCATTTACTTTCATAAATTTACCATCAATGACTGGGATCTGGCTCTCAGACTTGCAAACTCAAAAACTTAAATATGATGCTGTCAGAGTACTTTAAACAACAGAAAATGACATATACAATTGCTATGCCAAAATATGAGTTCCCAGTGAGGAATATAACTGTCTGAGGAATCTGATATATGTGTCAGTCTGAGCAGTATCTTCTCCCCCACATTTACATGAGGTAAAATTATCAGCAAGGTGCCCAGTGAGCGTACAACCACAGGGACAGTTAATCATTTGATGTTAATATATAATGGCATCATCACGTATTTATGAGGATAAACAGCCCATCACCACAGTAGAATACTGCTGATAGATTCACATGTGGAATAAATTTAACACTTTGTACCCTAGTTAAAATTTAGTTGCACACTACTCAAATTTGTTTTTATAGCTAAGTAATAATCTCAATTTCCTATGCTCCTAGGACAAAATCCAGTCCACTGGATATTATTAATAGCTCAGAAATCTACTCACTTCTCCTTATGCCCAGATTACCTTGGTATTTCCTCTGTAAATTGAGGAAATGGCCTCAGATTACATCTCTCAGTTCTCAAGATTCCCTGCTCCAATTGAGCCAATAGATAGAGATCTAAAATAAAAACTCAATCATGTCATTCTTAACTTATAACCCTTCCAGATTCCCAAGCACTTTCAAGATGAAATCCAAGCTCCTCCATGTTTTAAGTTACTTTTACTCATGATTTACTCTAGCTTCAGACCAGGCATGTTTTTTTCAGAAAACATTTGGTGACCATCACTCTTCTGAACTCAGGGCTCTAGACTTAGGCAGCACCCTGCACTTCTCTCCACCCCAAAGTGCACTGTGATGGATCCCTGCCTTCCTCCTCATAGAGTTCGTTTCTTAAAAACTCACTATATTTGAATCAAGGGCCACTCGAATGATCCCTGATAAACAGTAAAAAATTTGTTATTGACTAGAGAGTGAGTGAAAGAGTGAATGAATGAATGAATGAATGAATATAATGTTTACCTTTGGATTTTTTATTCCCTTCTGTTTTCCCAAATGTAAGGCAGTGTCTGGGACTAAAAGAAACACTATAGCAACGAATATGCTTCTCACCCAGCTAATTAGAGTCAAATGGTTTGAACTGTCCTTTGCCTGTAGGTTGATTAGTAGTCAAGTTATCACACAGTTTTAAATTTAATTTTTCATTTTATTGTGTAAATATTGTATTACTTTCCTTGATAACTGACCTCCTTCTTTCAATCTTTACACACAAATGTGGGATATCAAATAAGTTAGAGGACACCATTCATTCTATAGCACTTTTAAAGGATATTCACATATATTGTTTTATTTAACCATAATAATATCATCAAGGTAGAGACAGTTGATATTATTGTACCTCCTACTTACAAGAATCTATTTAAAATTTTTTTCTATTCTCCATAGGAAAGGAGAATCCTTCTGGGATTGCCAGAAAACACAAACTAAGGATAAAAATTTCTGTAGACTTGAGAGAATCACCTATGATGTGGATCCTCTGCTTGAATTGTGCTCCATGGTAATTAGTTTACTTGTTGTCACATTGTTTTAATCAGTCCAGCTAACAGTGAAAAACAGGCTGCCTTTCATCAACAACCAAGACATTCCAGACAACATATAAATACCCCCCAATCACCTGTTTATGCAGACATTCAATGACTATCCAAGAATTGGTACTATATTTCTGTTTTTTATTCAAGCTTGGATTATAACCAAGAACATTATCAAGCTATAGTTATCACCAAAAAGAATTAATTAGTAAACTACCATGTTATAAGTCTTCTTCTGATTGCTGTGATTTAAAAAGTAAATTAATAGATACGAGAGGCAAGATTAAATCACTGAGAGATGTCATCAGTTCTTGTCTCCAGCATTCATTAGTTCATTCACTCAGTCAGTAACAAAACATATCCCAAGAGTCTCCAGTACACTAGTCCTATAAAATAAATGAAGTAATCCTTGCCCCTGGAGCTTGATGTCTATTCAAGGAGAAAAGTGAACCTAATTATAAAGGCCATCAAGAATGGTTATTTTGTGTTTAATCAGAGGCTAATCATAAGCAAAGCCAGATCTGATTTACCAAAAACAAAAGACTGTTCTTCAATATAACCAAAAATAAACAACGAACAAAAAATACTTTCATTTCAGTGGGAGCCAAAGAGGACTCTGTTAAATGAGAAATATCCCCAACAAATTTAAAATATTTAATTTACCAAAATCTAGTCTTGAGATTTTGGGAAGTGGTTTTTATAATACCAAAGCATCTCTACAAATCTTCAGTGATACAAGGTTCAACTAAAATGTTTTATCATCCTGAGATACAAAAGTTGTCATTGCCCAACCAAAATCTCACTTACTTAAATTTTAGTGCATTTTTATTGAATTATTTTCTCTTGGATCTAACAGTCCAATTCATTTCCTCATGAAAATCCCTTTTTTTTTTTTTGTAGGCTATTCTAGGGTCCAAAGGAAACTAACAGCTTCTTGATTCTTTCCTATATAAACTGAAACAGAAAGAATTTCAATTTGAACTTTAGTGAGTAGAAATGCGTACAAACTGTCAAGATCTGCATGTGTTATAGCAGAGTAAGAGACATGGTGTTAGCTACTGTTGATGTCCAGTTGACTTAATGTAAAGTACTGTGTTGCCTATGTTGTCCTGTTCTGATGTGCTCTGTACTGCCCCCTTTTGTTTTATTCTCTTTCAAATTTAAAAAAAAAAAAAAAAAAAAGATCTGCATGTGCAATATGGCTTCAAGTGATTTAGCTGATGCTCAGAAGTATTCTGAGAATATTTTTATTTAGAAAAAAGAAGTCCGGAAATATTTTCTCAACACTGTGCAGATCCTGGTGAACCACAGAGTCACTGAGGGCTCACGGGTTTTACTAAATAAAACTGTTCAAAGACATGAAAGGTCAAACATTAGACGTTTTTCTCAGTCAAGTCCTTGCTACATTCAATTTCTTTAAAGTCACTTACTTTTTATAATATTGTGACAAATCACAGACTTCGATCTTGACCTACCAATGCACAACTTTATTGGTAGAGAAACAGTGATCTAGCAAGGTTAAAGGATTGCTTAAGTGACGGGCAAGGAAAAGCAAGTATACATCTTCTACTCCAGTTGGCTGTTCTTTCTACTACATTACATTTGCATTTTGAAAATATCAGTTGAGTAACTTATCAAAATTGGATTCAATTTTAGCCACATAAATAAAGCAACTATTCCAATAGTTAGGAACAATAATATAGTTACAAAGGTTTTCAATTTCTCTTCTTCTTTTCTTTTGCATTCTCTTCACACAGGTATTCATTACCATCTTTTCACTGAAAACATCCTTATTGAGTCAACCACTTCCATATTGCTACACTGATCAGTTAATTCTTAACCCTCCTTCTGACTGATTAATGCTTCTTCCTTAAAACATCATCGTCTCTTGTTGTCTGGGCTAATACACTCTCCTGCCTCCTGGCTTCGATGTCTCTGGGTACTTTGCTGATTCATCCTCTGGCTTCTGATCGCTACACACTGCAACAATTTAGAGACAGAGCTGTGCCCTCAAGCCTTCTTTCTTTTCCACTTTGTACACTTCTCCCTGTGTGGTCTCATCTCTTCTGATGGTCCTCAACACAATTCCACATTCACCCCTTAGGGTTCCAAATCTATATATCTCATTCATACCTCTACCCTTGAACGGTCTTCCCTTGAACTGTCTTCTTCCATATCCACTGGGATATCAAAAGTTATGTCAAACTTCAACATAATAAAATATAAGCCTCCTCCTCCTCTCAACTTTTCTTGAATCTGCTTTTCATTTATTCTTCTCCATCTCAGGAAATGGTCATGCTACACTTCTGTTTGCTCAATTCAAACCCTCAGAGCATGTCAGGACTTCTCAAATCTGTATGGTTCCCTCTTCAATATATAAACAAAACTCCAATTATTTCTCCAAAGGCCCATAGCCAGCAACTTCCTTCAAGATGTATCATTGCCATCTGCCTGAATTATTCAGTAGTTTTCCGTTCTTCTTCTACCTGCCTTTGCTCCAGTTCAGGCTACTCTCCAACTACCAAAAAATTGTATGTGGATGATGAGTCAGATCATGTCAACACCTTGCTCCCCATCTAACTCACTGTCAAAGCCAAAGTCATAATGGTGTACGGGGCCCTGCCTGAATTGGACCCATCAGACTCTGACATCATCTCCTAACTTCTCTCTGTCATTCACTGTGTTGCACATGCTATTGCCGTGATGCTGTTTATTAACTGTCCACCTGCCTGTAACAGTGTTTCCCCAGATCTTCTCTGCTCTGTCCCTCACCTCCTTCAGGTCTTTGTTTATATGCATGTACTGGGAGGAAGGTCTTCCTCACCTACCATATTTAGAATTCCAGCGTCTCCATCTACTTCAAACTCCTCATGACCTTTTCCTGCTTTTTGTTTTCTCCATAGCAACTATTACTATCAAAGATATGCATATTCTAGTTGTGTGTGTGTTGTGTTTGGTTTTTTTCACCTGTGTCTCTCTTTCTCCAATAGACTGCAAGCCTCCTGAGTTCAAGGCATTCTGTCTCTTTTATTTCCTTTTGCATTCCCAGAAATTTACAAAACACATTAGGAGGATGGGAAGATAAATGAATGTCGACTGGATACAGGAAGAAGAAAGTGGAAACATAATCATGAAAGAAAAATAGGAAGAGAACTTTTTTCTATAAAACAATTCATTAAAAATACTGCCCTCTTCTTTTTCCTGCCTCTGATCTGATCTGAGAGGAGGAAAAATAAGAGAAAAGAGGAAACAAGAAATATGTTTTGAGTGCTGTAAAAGCCACAGAAAAAATTACTACATAAGAATCCAGCAGTTTGATTATAACATGTTAATGAGGATGTGAGGAAGCTGGAATTCATATAATGTTCGTAGGAACATGAAAAAATGCAGCTGCTTCAGACAACAGCTTGGCAGGTCCTCAAACGATTAAGCAGCTCCACACCAGGTGTACATCCAAAAACAATGAAAACATGTCCACACGGAAACTAGTACATGAATATTTATAACAGCGTTTTTATAATGGGTGGGAAACAACCCAAATACCCATCATGAACTAATGGATAAACAAAATATGATACATTACACAATGGAATATTATTTGGTCATAAACAGGAGTGAAGATCCAGGATTTGTCGTGCATGTTAGCACGCAGAAATTCAAGTCCAACCTGGGCTAATGAGTTCAAGGCCAGGCTGAACCACAGAGCAGGATTCTGTCCCACAAAACCTAAATAACTAAGTAAATAAGCGGGTGAGGTGCTGATGAGTTACAACATAAATGAACCTTAAGGAAAGTAAAGAAGGCAGGTAGAAAAGCCGTCACGTTGTAATCTTGTACTCATATGAAGGTGAGCAACAGGAAAATCTAGAGAGACAGAAAAGCAGAAGAATGGTTGCTTAGGACTGGCCAGGGATGGTAGACATTTAGGGAACTGACAGCAAAAGGGTCCTGGATTGTTTTTGAGGTGATCAAAATGTTTTAAAATTGATGGTAATGATGGTTGAACCTCTTCATGAATATTATACATTTTAAATGGGTGAGTTATATAGCAAAGGAATTGCATCTCAATAAAATTGTTGCAAATTCATACATAAATGTGCCTGTGAAAATGGGAAACTGTCTTAATCAGTTAACATCAAAACATTGGCGTCCATGAGCTGGCACACATCTGTAATACCAGAACTTCGGAAGGCTGAGACGGGAGAACTGCACATTTGAGCCCACCTTAGTGACTTAGTGAGACCTTGCCTCCAAAAAGAAAAGAAAAGAAATAAAACACTGGCTCTGCTTTTCCTAATCTCCAATGCTGCTTTCTCACAGGCATTTCCTAAATGGTTTTATCACCTCACTGTCCGTGTATTAAACCTTCCTTCTGTCCTACGTTTTCCATGTATTTTCAGTATAACCCCTCCCACAAACACTCATCTTGCCCCCAACAATAATGCAGAGCATGAAGACAATCATCTGCAGGGACCTAAAGGTTTTCAGTCAAAAGATTTAGACTATGTTCCGGAACTTATCTTTTTTTCATCTAGCTAAATGTGATAGTAAATGTCAACTCAAAAAAAAAAGTCACTGATATAATATTCAGTTCTACCTATTACTTATTTCCATGTCAAATGTATCACCCAATCATATAACTATGTGTTAGGGACTGTGGAAAACAACCTTATGTAAAACAGAGGATCAAAAAATGTCACAATTAGAAATGACCTTAGAAACGTTCAAATACAGTTCTCTCATTTTATAGTTGAGGAAACTGAGATTCAAAAACATAAATTGATTTTTCTAACATCATTCAGTAAAACAGCCACTCCCCACACAAGGCCTTTCCTGTCACGGCAACCTAATCAAGTACCAGAGAATCATTACACACATACACAAACACTCAGAGAGAAAGAGAAAATATCATACACAGATAATGAAACAATCTATTAAAGTGAATGCAAAATTAAAGATTAATAGTGTGTTTTAACTTGTTATTTCTCTATCTTCAAAAGTAGTTTAAACAGATTTAGGAAACATAAAGTCTTTATCACTCCCCCCAAAGTCAATAATCAATAGAAGTAGATTCAATAATGTATTGAATTTTATATACAATTATATTTTATAACTATAAACCAGTATTAGTTAATGATTTTCTCATATAAATTAATTCAAAAAACCTTTAGTTTATTAGTTAACTCTTATTAGGATACTAAGTTTCCCCTCCTTGAACATGATTGCTAACCCATAGGAAAGTTGTTGGCAGCAATATGCAAACATCCCCACTTGATAACAACTGGAAGACAGCACCCCACAGTACAATTCACTAGAATAATTCTTCATAACACTTCAAAAATCATGATATGCCAGTTTCAATTTATTACTTACGTCAAATTTTATATTTTGTTTCTAGCAACATATTTTCATAAAAGAATTTTTAGAGAAAAGTAAACTGTGGTGTTAATTACAGAGAATTGTTTTTACTTTATATTTTAGTCAACTTCAGATGCATCCCTATAGAAGAAATATATTTAGTTCTCCCAAAATAACAAAAGCCTTAAACAATACAATTGGCATCTTGACATTTTATAAATTAAAGAATCACACAAACAAGATGTCTTACACAGCAAGCACAGGAAATAACTAACCAATTCTTTATTGATATATAAAGGATACTTCATGTTTAATCAATGTAGAAATTACTAATACACATGTAAATCCCTGAAAAGTAGTAGAGGCTATTATTTTCATTATTTGAAGAACATGAAAATGACAAAAATTTCTATTTCCCACTAAATTTCTGCCAGTGCCATCTTTTTAAAGAGCTGAAACCCACCACATTTAAAACTGAGCAATAATTGGAACTCATGTATGCTTGCCAAATGCACAAGAAAAGAATTTGAGATTCTCAACATCACAGTCTTGTGGTGAAGAGATTGTGTCAAACTCTAGTAGTGAAGAGAGAATTTCAAAAGAAGAAAAAATGCGGGAGAACAGTGGGGGAGGACTTTTAAGAAATCACTGCTGTATTTCTTCAACTGGGCAGCAACTTGTGCTAATGAAACTCAGGTGGACTTTAGTTAGCAAGCTCCAGGGCTTCCCCTGGAATGCTCCTCTCAGTGATGACAATAAGGGTCCCTCTGAGCCTCGTGGTGAGGTGCTACTTTACAGAGAAAATGAAAAAAGTAAATAGAATCATATTACAGTGCAGCAGCTGAAACCCATAGCTTCAGGGCACAAAGTGAAATTGTTATTTACTTCAACTACCTTTAAAGAACACAGACTTAGCAAGTCACATGCATTTCGTGAGACTTGGGCATCGCCATCCGTGACCCTAACTAATGACCTGCTGCAAAGGTGAATAGATTCAATGAAGAAATGAATCGCTTCTCTCTCTTTTTTTTTTTTATTGTTTTCATTTCTTCAGTTACTACTTACAGGCTTCCTTCTGCGTCACACAAAGTTTTTCCCCTTGCACGAGAGTTATCCTCACGGTGTGCTTTCAACCTGAATTTACTGCACATCCAATTAGCACTGCTGCAGAACACCCAAGGCCAAAGTCTGCCTTGGCAATTAAACATTCTTTAGTTCTAAAATACAAGCCAATTAACTCTCATTTTGATGTTGTCCCTGAAGACTCTTGGTTCTGGTGTTTCCAAGTCCAAATTTTCAGCTTTAGGCACCACTCTTCGAGTTTCTTAAATACCTTCACTATGGCCGAGACGTGCAGCTATCAGAGAAGGTATGGATTGGAGAGCAAACCCAGAAGCCTGCAGACAACGCTTTGTTACAAGTGTCTTCAGAGGCACATTTTGTTAAATGGCTTTGAAACTTTCTGGCAGTAAAACAATTTCATAGCAAAAGAAATGCTACAATCATGAAACACGGCGAGTACAAAGAATAAATGCTTCTCTTACCTGGATCGTGGAAAGGCACCAAAGCAAAGTTGTAAAGAGGTCTCTTAGGTCTTTTCAAAGACGTCTCCAAAATTTTGGAAGCCCCTTCAATGACCTGAACCAAATCGTCATACATGGAGCCAGTCACATCAAACACAAAAGCCAAGGTGGACGCCCCCTCGGGAATTTCCTCAGCCCTGATCTCCGACTGGGGGCTCGCATCTTGAGCTAGGGAAGAATAAAGAAAAGCAAACACGAATACTGTGTGGGCAACGTCCCAGGACATCATTTTTTTTTCTTTTTGCTTTTTCCCCCCCGAGCGCCTAAGCCCCGTGCAGAATCCTCCTCCTCAACAGACAGAGGCTCTCCGCTCCGAGTTACTCATCAGACGCTTGCAGTCTCGCAAACAGAGAACAGTCTGGGGCTGAGAATCAGTGACGAGCTCCAAGCCCGTCTCCCTGCAGCGCGGGCGCCGGCCAGGGCAGGGACGCGGCCGCTCTGGTGCGGGCGCGGCTTACTCCGGGTCCGCGCAGCGTGGGGCGCAGAGCGCGAGCCGGGTCCATGCCCCGGGGCCGCTCCCGGCCGAGTCCGCGCCGCTCCGCCGCCGCGGCTGCAGCTCCCGACTGTCCACGGCGGCCGCTCGCGCTCGCCGGGAGCCCGGCTCGGCCTCGCGTCCTGATTGGCCGGCCGCCGCCCCCTCCCCCCTCCTCCCGCCCGCCGCCACCTCCCCTCTGCGGGTTCCAGGGTCCCTTCAGCGCGCGCAGAGCGCGGAGGGGGAGGGAGGTCTGGCCCCACCGCCCTTCCCAGCCCGCGAGCCCCCTGCAAAGTAAACAATGGGTTTGGAGAATGCGTGGCAGCGACCCGGGCTGAGGGACACCGCACTAACCAGCACAAAGGGAGTTCTGCTTTCCTAACGTGTGCAACTCGCTGCACACGCTTCGTGCATAATTCGCCCCAGAAACGCAGATGCCCCAGTCAAGCGCTCAGTCCAGCCTGGAGGGCGAGCTGGAAAACCCAAACTCTGCTGCAGCCTTTCTCGGCACTCTTTGATCTCCTGCGGGACCCCGGGGCTGAGGGAGGAGCGGGAGACAGCTGGAGCCGCAGGAAGCAGGAGAAGAAAGAGGCAGGTGAGGGAGTCCAACAGGATCTGGGGTCACCAGCCAGGCGTGGTGGTGCACTCTGTGTAATTCTGTCACTCTGGGAGGCTGAGGCAAGAGGATCTCATGTCCAAGCCTATTCTGCCATAGAAGAGAAAAAGGCCATGGATTCCCCCCTCCCCCAGCGCACACACACACACACACACACCCCGATGTCTAGAGAAGGAAGCTGGATGGCATACATAATGGAAAGGTTGAGGGGGTGGAGGGCGTGAAAAGAAAAAAGTATCAGACAGTGAATTCGTTTTAAGAGAAATTTGATTATTTTTAGATTTCATTATGGAGATTTGCATTTGCTGCGTAGTTTGAGCCCACCAGAAGGCGTGGGGAGGCGGAATAATACCCTCATTCCACACCATGGAACAACCACAGACCAGTCTCCCCGAAAAATCCATCACAAAAGTGTTCCCCTCTATGGCATTTTCTCTCCAATGCATAAAGAAACCTCACCCTGGAAAATATTACAATGTTTTTTCCGTGTTGAGATTATTATATACATTCTAGTACTAGTAACAGATGTGAGAGGGTAAGCAAAGAAAGTCAGCCACGAGCTAAAGACTTCATTTCTAACAGCGGCATATATTTCCTTCCCAGAAAAGGAGCTACCGTCTGCATGCAAGCATGCACAGAGGGGCAAACAGACAGCTTGAGCTGTGTTTAAATGTGTGTTAGACCACACATCCAACAGGCATAGAGCCTGAGGAAGAGCCAGCTCCCCTGAGCCTTTTATAGTCTGCAACTGTCTCCCCTTTCAGATCCTGCGGCTGTGGGACCAGACTTTATGATACCTATAAGTCATGTCACTAAAAGGAAGCAGACAAGCCATTCGAGTTGAGTGGGAATAAGAGAGGAGAGAGCGAACATATTTCCTCTCCAAACAGTATGTAGAGAATGCTATTTGAGTAGTCCGTTGCTTTGTTTATTTAAGAAGGATTTCATTCTAAGTCACGGAGACCTGAGCTATTCCAGGTGCTCAAGAGAGGTCAGGTCATAGAGCCTAGAGATTAAGAGTTCTGATCAGATAGCCTGGGCTGCAAGCCCAGAGATCTAACTTCATCATGCCTGATTTTATTCTCTTGTAAATGGAAATAATGAGGCCACTTACCTAATAAGGATTAAATGATCTATAAATAGTCCCCTTATGGAACATTTGAAAAGAATGCTGTTCTATAAATGTCAGTTAGTCAAGCTAATATGTTCAGATCTTCCACATCTTTACTGATTTCTGCCTACTTGTGATCCATTATTGGGAGCAATATTAAAATATGGCTCACTGTGGTGTATTTGTCTGTGTCACCTCACCGTTTGTGCTTCATGAATTTTGAAGTTGTAGAGTAATATGAAGAGCAGTTCAGGTAAGGTTGTTTTGAGTAACTCCCACTTTTATTATTATGAAGTTGCCGTCATTTTCCCTGGCAAGATTCTTTATTCTGAACTATACTTTGATATTAACAGACACTCTAGCTCTTCTTTGATTAGGATAAATTGGTATATTATTTTCTATCCTCTCTTTTTAAAACTATTTGTGTGTTATACATAAAGTGTATTTCTTGTAGTCACCATATAATTGAGCCTTTCTTCTTTCATCTAATCTAACAATTTCTGCATTTTAATTAGTGTCCTTTGTCCACTTGTAATTAATAAAGATATGCTTGACTTTCAATCACTCCTGATTGATGTCTAGAGGTGAAAATTTCAATGCATGAAATTGTTTTCTATTTATCTCATCTGTACTTTGTTTTCTTTTTCTATTTTCTGCCTTGTTTTGAATGATTTTTATTTTTTTATCCCCATTGCTTGCTAATGAGTATCTTACTAGTGGTTGCTTCAGTATTTATAGCATATGTCCTTAACCTATCACAGCCTTCTTTCAAGTAACATTAGAACCTTAGAGTAGGGCTGCAGATACAGCAGATAAAGTCTTTACATTCTTATAAAATATTCCTGAACTTTTTCAGGGACATCATTAAATTATTTAAAAAACAGTTTGACCTTTTACTAGTTTTAGGATTTGCTTTTAAAATTTTTTAGATGTGACCAAAACAGTGTTCAGTCTAGGGTTAATTATTCCCCATTACTGAGAAAAGATCCATGTATGTTCTCTGACCTATACCCTGTAAATCATGAATTTTCCAGTTGGCTGGTGGGAACAAACAGTGTATCCCCATCTCTGGGTACTGTCACCTTTCATCTCAGTGGTTCTTTCCAGACAGTTGGGTAGTTTCCTAACATTCATGCGTTGAATAATCAGTTGAATAATCAAGGGAGTGCTCCTTCAGATCTTTGAAGTTCTCTACCCATATTACTCTTTCTGGTACAGTTAGCTGCCTAATTCTCTCTCCACTTTCAGCTCCATCACCTCAGGCAGACTGCTAAGCCCTACCAGGACTCCACCTTCATTTACCTATGGAGTCCTGGAAACTCTCTAACGGTGGTTAACTAAGATAATGATAGTACTAACCCCATTTGATTCCCCCCTCTCAGATCACTGCCCTCTTTCTCCTAAGAATAAAATGAAACAATGCTTTTAGTGCATTGGGTGCAGTGGCTGGCACCATCACCACCACTCGATGAAAGTGAAGTATTGTTTCCATTACACTCATTTTAGGGTACAGCTTCAGAATTGAACATATGTGTGTGCACTGGGGGCACAATATATTGGAAGAGACAGATAATTAGAGAGAATGTGTCTATCTGTTTATTAAAGGTCCTTAGTACCTGTCAGAGTTGGGATTGTGAAAGTCCCCCCGACAGGCTACAGGTTGAAAGATTGGTCCCCAGCTTGTGGTACTACTGGGAAGGATGGAACTTTTAGGAGGCAGAGTCTAATGGAAGAAAAGTTATGTCACTCGGTGAATGCCTTTGAAGAAACTATGGGACCCCAGGCCCTTCCTGTTTTTCTCTTTCACTTCCCAGATGCCATGAGATAAGTGTCTTCCTCTGCCACATGCCCCTTACCACAATGCATGTCTCACTACAAGCTCCAAAGCAACTCTTCTTACCGAGGAACCTCCAAACCTGTGAATAAAAAAAACCTGTGAATAAAAACAAACCTTCCTTCCTTGTAAGTTGATCATCTCAGGCATTTTGTTAGTGATAGAAAGCTGACTATTGGGCTGGGGATTTAGCTCAGCGGCATAAGGACCTGCCTTGCAAGCACGCAGTCGTGAGTTCGATCCCCAGTACCAAAAAAAAAAAAAAAAGAAAGAAAGAAAGAAAGAAAGAAAGCTGACTAATATAATAACTACGTTACCATCCTGAAATAAGTGGTGAAGTCCACAAGAGTATGTTTAATGCCCACAGATCACTGTAGCTGAGAAACAGGGTAACAAATAAAAGGAATATTCAATGCACGAAAGGCATTTTTGTTTATATATATGTTTATGTAGAAATAGGCATGTATCCTCTGTAATCCAAACTGTATTTCTCTATTTTAGGATCATATAATTGATGATGCATTACTCGGGACACAGAAGAAGCCTACATAGGCTCTGGAGACCTATGCAGACTTCTAGAGACAAGGTATCTCCTTGAACAGAAATCTTCTTCATATCTTGGAGTAAATAAATTCCTAAAAACTGTATTTTGGCGTCGATCAGCTGAGAAAAACCAAGAATACAAGTTGGAAGAAAGAACTGATTGAGTTTAAGACTGGCTAGAGGTGGGAGCCAAGTTAATAAATCCTAGCCCCTTCCATACTTTTTATACTAAAAAGTCTGGATAAACATGAAAGTGGCACTGGTTTGTGAATATAAACTTGCTTTAGTCACTCATTGTTTCATTCATTGGCTCCATTGCTCACTAACACTGACAGGTAATATTAAGCAGTTTCTAAAATTATTTTAGATGTAACGTTCTCTGACAATCCCACAATCTCATCCAAAATTTCCCATAAAGCAAATATGAAGGCCTGAGATGTGATTCCAGGGAACAGGTCTAAGAAGTAGGGGCAATGAAGCAGGAAGAAGAAAGAGTTTACATAAGGGTACATGATTACGTTAGTCACTCTATAATCTACTGGTCACTCAGTCCCACAAAACTGAAATCCGTGACAAATACCTGAAGACTATTCTTGAAGGAAAAAGGAGAGGATGTGGTAATAGGGGAAGGACCTCCCTTTTGGCTCCCATCTTTATTTCTCAAAGTTTTACTCCATGGAACATGAACACCATATACTTCTTGGTTCCACTTACATAGGTGCTGATGTGGTTTGCTTGGTATTCTGCCCCAAGGCATCCAGAAACAAGCCCAAAAGGACCCAAATGAGTGGCATGTGGGAGAAGCCTGAGAAAAGATACTCTCAGAGTATACCATGAAGAAGTTGGTTAGACTCTGGGTAGAATTCTTTACCGAATCAGATGAAGCCAAGAAGATAAGGAATACTTGGGCTGGGGATTTAGCTCAGCGGCATAAGCGCCTGCCTGGCAAGTGCGAGGTTGTGAGTTCAATCCCAGGTACCGCAAAAAAAAAAAAAAAGAAGAAGATAAGGAATAGTGACCAGGAGGTGTCCACTAAGCTAACATAACCTAAGGAATTCATCAATATTATTCAATATTGCCATTTATTTGACAGAGAAACTGAGACCCACTAAAATGCTATAGTCAATAACCTAAAATTAGCTCTATTATCTGGCAACTCAAAACTCTATTAGTCATTTAGTTACTCATTCCTCAAAAATGTATTGAATATTTATTGTTTCACATGGATTGTACTAAGTACTAGAGAAAGGAAATTCATTTCCTGCCCTCAAGTCACTTATAGAGCAGTAGGGCAGAGAAAACAGTATAAGAATTACTGAATGATAAAATCTAGCTTTCTAAAGAAGCAAATAAAATGAGCATCTGTCTTAGCAAAGGCAGACCATGGAATTTTTCCCACAAAGTATGGCATCTCAACTAAGTGTGGAAAGTGTAAAAATCTATCAGACCTGTACTGTGGCTGAAGGTCGGGGGGAAAAGAGATGGTCAATTCATAGATCTGCAGGGTGGGTTAGAATGTAGAGAAAAAGCAACAAGGACATAAGCATTCATTATCAGTAGGCCAAGGATACAAGCTGTAAGGGCTTGGATTACATCCTGAAGCCACAAAAAGACACTGAAGGATTTTAACCTGAAGAGAGAAATGGTTAGAGTTATACTTTAGTAAAATTTTACAGGCAATGTGTAAGAGAAGGCATAAAGGTCACAAATTAGGAAAAAGGACAAACTAGGAGTCAGTTGTAATAATAACGCTAAAAACATGCCTGATTAAGGACAATAAGAATTGGAAGATTTAAGCAATTTGCCTAAGTCAGTGTTAGTGAGCAACGGAGCCAAAGCTTGAACTCAAGTCTTCTGACTCCGAAGCCTGTGTTCTTCATTGATTCGCAGTGCTGCCCTCTAGCTGTAAGTTATGAACTAGAACAATGGTCATGTATAACACAAGGAGAGAATATGACTACATTATTTGGTAGTTTTAGTTGCTTTTTATGAAAAGAACTGCATAGGTAGCTCCAGTCAAGTGCATATCTCAAGCACCCTTAGAAAGCTCTGGGAACAAAGACAAAAGGAAAAAGAAAAATAACATTTCCGTTTACCAGGAATTGACACCTGTCTTTGATCTGTTTTAGACCCTCTGCAAGGTTCCAGGGTTTGCAGTGCAGAAGTGAGTTGCTTCTCTGGAGTTTACACATGTATTGGTAGGCTTTGCAGTGACATATATGAGGTAGTGGAACATTACCAGTTTCTTGCTAATAATCAGCAAATTATCCTCAAAAGTCTCTTTCCATTAATACTCTATTTATGGGAGAAGGCATTTGAGAAGGTTACCTTTTTTAGTTTTTGAGAAGGCAAACTTTAAAAATACAAAACAGCCCATCACTTTCTAAAACCAATGCTAAATTCTCTCCAATTTAGCTTTCTCCTTTGAAATTCTTCTACCTGCCCCAGAGAAGATAAGACTGCTCATTGGTTAATCATTTTAATTGATCACCTAATTGAAACCACTCATTATACTGGACCTGATAAAGCCAACCTCAGAAATACACTGACTTAATAAGGGTGTTGAAGATCATTGCTATAATACCTTACAGAATTAAGAAAACATTCCTAAAATTTATTTGGAACCAGGAGAGACCTAGAATAGCAAAGGCAGTTCTGGGCAACAAAAGCCAGGCAGGAGGCATCATAATCATAGACTTGAAATTATACTACAGAGCTACTGTAATAAAAGAAAAAAACAGACCTGAGGCTCAGTGGAACAGATTAGAAGATGCAGACACAACTACAAACATGCTCAGCCACCTTATCTTTGACAAAGGGGCCAAATATGTTCACTGAATGAAAGATAGTCTCTTTAATATATGATACTGGATAAAATAGCTCTCTACATACCTAAGACTAAAACTAGATTCATGTCTACCACTATGCCCTAAACTAAAGTTAAAAAGGATGAAGATTTAAATATTAAAACAAAACACTAAATCTACTGGAAGACAAGGTAGGTAGAAATCTTGTAGACATTGGAGTAGGCAGAGAGTTCATGAACAAAATCCAGACTGCAAGGAAAATACTTCAAAGAATCAACAACTGGGATCTCATCTTATTAAAAAGCTTTTTCCATCAAAAGAAATTACCAACAGAGTGAAAAGACAAACTACAGAGTGAGAAAAAATTTTAGCCAATTATCCTTCAAAGGACTTCTATCGAGAGCATATGAACAACTGAAAAATATCAGACCCCCGCAAATTCAAAGACTCAATCCAAACATGGGCATCTGAGATGAATACACAATTCTCAAATGAAGAAATACAAATGGCAAATAAATATATGAAAAAATGTTCAGCATCATTGGTCATTCAGGAAATGCAAATTAAAACAATATCATGAGTCCATCTCACTCTAGAAAGAATGTCTATCATCAAGAAACCAGCCAATAACAAATGCTGGTGGGGATGTGGGAAAAAAGGAATACTTCTCCACTGCTGTTGGAAGTGCAGACCAGTACAACAACTGTGGAAATCTGCATGGAAATTCCTCAAAAAGCTAGGATTAGAGGTCCCATTTGATCCAACTATTCCCCTTCTGGGTATTTTCCCAGAAGAAGTAAAAACATCATACCACAGCAATATATGTGCACCCATGTTTATGGCAGCACAATTTGTAATAGCTAAATCTTGGAAACAACCTAAATGCCCATAAACCAAAGAATGGATAAAAAAGATGTGACATATTTATACAATGGAGTACTACTCAGCCATAAAGAAGGATAAACTTGAGACCTTTATAAGTAAATGGATGCAACTTGAGACCATACTCGTAAGAGAAATAAATCAGACTCACATGTGTAAACATCACATTGTCTCCCTGGCATGAGAAATTGAAAGAACAAATAAGATCTAAAATGTACACTAGATAGCCTGAAATGGGAAGGAATTGTTTAAAAGGAAAAAGGAACTAAGATGGAGAAAAGAGGAAAGGAAGGAAGGGAAAAAGGAGGAAAAATGCAAGTTATTCATTGAAAAGCAAGGTGGTGCTAATCTTGACTGGAGAATTTTTTAGGCCCATATGTTGTACTCTGAGTAACTACTTTGAAGATGAAAATATGTACTGTATTAACTATTGTGATTCCCCTATTATTTTGCTATGAAATTCTGTTTTATCTTTTTCCCATAAAACTAAAAAACTGATTGCTATACAGCAGTGTTTACAAATCACTGAATGGTTTGATACTATCCTCAGTGACCCTTCCCAAAACATCTGGCTCTCTAAGTAAGGAGTCTCACGCTTTGTGTCTACATTAGCACATTTCTACAGGGTAAATACTTGTATTACCACTGAATAAAAAGTAGAGTACCTTCATACCAACCATCGTGATTACACTTGGCAGTGCTATTACACTAAAAAAATTAAAGTTGAATTTGTTCTCCCTTTGTCTCTCTTTAAAGGCAATAAAAGGACAGAAACCCATCATGTCGTAACTGGAAAATTAATCACATCAAGTATTTGCTTACACTAATCAAGTTATAAGTCTGGAATTGGCTTATGTAAAACAGATGTTTACATTCTTATTCTCCTTTGGTACTAATACGAAGAGAAGAAAGCACAGAATAACGATTGCATGGCGGACTTTGGGGAATGTAACACCCTGCTTTTACTTTTTTAATGAAGCCACAGAGACTGCAGTCAACGAGGGAGACAGAAAGCTGGAAGCACCAGGAGGCTCATCCTCTCCCCGTGACATAGGCAAAACTCCTGTGTCCTGTAGTGGAGCAGGAAGGACGCTGCCTGCGACACACGGACCGGCTCACAGCGAGGACGGGGCCGGGACACAGGGAGCGTGCGTCTGGTAGCGTCCAAGGGGAGCCTCCCCTTGGACACAGCTGGCGCCATGGTTCTCCAGGGCTATGACTCTGGTTTGTGTTTCAGTTGTGGTCTTCTCAGCTATGTACTCCCCTCCAGCCCAAAATGAAGACAGAGAAGAGACTAAGGGCTATTCTCAGGCTTTTGGAGGAAAGGCTTATAAAACCTAGCTGCGTGTTTAATAAGAAAGAGGCACTTGAACAAAAACGAACAACAAACAAACGAAAACCTTCACTTCACTTTCTAAAAAAAAAAAAAAAAATTGAAGAAATTGAAATTTATTCTTAAGAACCCCTCCCAAGGTGTCCCCCCAAACACCCCTCTACTCTCACGGTACTCGCAAGGTCAGTGCTTTTCACATCAAGTCTTTTTCACTCCTTTGTCCTACTTCAAAAGCTGGAAGAATCTGAAAGATTGTTTTTCTACTTCAGCACGGCTATAGTACGAACGTGGCGTGACCCCAAAGGGCCATGTGTAAAGGCTTGGTGGCCAGCCTGTGGCATGGTTAGAGGGCAGCAGAACCTTGAGGAAGTGGTCAGAGTGCAAGTGCAAGGCAGTTGGGTCACTGGAGGTGGCCCTTGAAGGAGATACTGAGGTTCTCCCTCTCTCCTCACCACTCCTTTCCTCTCCCTTCCTCTACTTCCTTCCCCTCCCTGCTCTCTTCCTCCTTTTCTTTCTCCTCTCTTCTCCCCCACTCCTCGTCTCTCCTTCCTGTCCCGAGCCGCAGGGGGCGATCAGCTTTCCTCTACATGCTTTCATCATAACATACCGTGATACCACAGGCTAAACAACTAGAGCAAGCAACCGTGGACTAAAATCTTTAAAGCATCAGCCAAAATAACCTTTCCTCTTCCTAAACTGATTATTTTACGTGCTTTATCCACAGTAATAGAAAGTTGACCAATACAAGGAATTTCATTTAACAAAGAGAAAACTGAGGTCCAGACAGTGACTTTTCCAAGATTTTTTTTTTTTATTTAAAAAAGCAAAACAGGGGCTGGCGCTTTAGCTCAGTGGCACAAGTGTCTGCCTGGCAAGCACAAGGTCGTAAGTTTGATCCCTAGTAGAAAAAAAAAAAAAGCAAAACAGAAAAAAAGGATAGAAATAATACAGAACTTAAAAAAAGTTTGATCACTTTTTATGCCTAGATCTTGTAACCTGAACAACTACTTCTAAGATAACAATATGCAATATAGTTCCAAGATAGTTTTTAAAAATCAAGATGTTAGAAGTATATTTTGGGTTTTTAATTATCACTATTTCACCTCACCAAATATACTAATATTGATTGTTACTATATATATTAGTTACTATGTTCTTGAAACTGTTTCAAGCACCTTATATGCATTAACAGATTAAATTACCTTACACTTTATTCCAAAACTTTCAGATAGTCAGTACAGTGATCCACATTTCATAGAATAGCAAATTGAAGATGAAATTCCTGCAAAGAAGTTAGGTCATCTGTGTAAGTTAGTTCTTCTTTATACTTTTATTCTCCTTTTGTCTCTAGTCTGCATGTTATCATTTTACATAAAACTGAACATTTTAATAGTGACACTTTGAAAAACACAATCACTTTTTTGGTCTTCATTGTTTTCTTTTCTATTTTTATTAGTAAATGTGGAAAGTATATAATGATTACATTCCTTATGAAGAGCTGGTACACTAACACGTCTTTATTCTTTTTAGCCTTTTCCTCTCCCCTCCCTCCAATTCTTGGTAAGCTCTTTTTTTGCAAAGATCCTGTGAAAATACTCAATTACCTTATAATAAATTGTATAGTTTCATCATTAATATGCCATACATTATAGTTTTTTTAGAAGAAAATAATATTGCAATTTTTCTTTTGTGAATTATTCATGAAGTATTGTTTGTTTTAACACAGACTATCCTTCCCCAAGTATTTTTCTGAGCTTTCTTTCTCATTAGTTATAAATTCAGGCTAATTTTATATTCTTGCCACAATGTCATGAATTCCTTCAGAATAAGGTCTATGTTTTATTCATTTGTATAAACACATAGGGTTTTACTCATTTTTATACAAGAGGAATTTAATAATGTTTCTTCAATGAATTGTGGAATTCATCATGATTAATAATAATGACAACAATAACAACTGCCATATGAACACTTTAAACATATTCTTAGCACATAAGTATAATCATGCACATGAGTACATTTAACAGTCACAACACTCTTGTAAGGTAAGTTCTTCTACAGTCATTCAAAGATGAGGAAACTAAAATTAGAATGAAAAGTAATTTGCACAAGAGAACATCAATGGCACGTAGATAGAAGTAAAATCCAGGTCTTTTGGGTCCTTGTCTTTTCAATATATTACATCGCCATTATGCAAAATAATCTTACTATTTTCTTAAACATGACATTCCCAGAAAAACAGATGTTCTATAGAGCAAGTTAATAATTCTTAAAAATAACTGTGTTAATCATCCTGTTTCAATGAAATATCATTACTTACCTCCAGGTAGGTAGTCCAAGTACTGTATAAGTGAGAAAATTTAATAAAGCATAGATGAAAATAAAAAAGGTCATTTTAAGGAAAAGGAACAGCATAAAGCTATGAATATTTACTCATTTATATATTGAATCATAAGAAATATCCATTAGTGTTTGTGACCAGTTTCATAAACATAAAGAGCTATTAAAATGGAAGAGATCAATACTGTTATACAAATTTACTTGGTATTAAAGTGTATGAGAAGGCATTAGAATATAGTTCAAGTGGTGAATATATAATCTATTTTCTATTGTCAGTATTTTTCGAAATATGATTTTTTTAAATGATAAAACTTTTCTTTTCCTTTTGCAGACCTCCTTCTGTGTCTTCAAAATAGGAATTTTTCCTAGTTTAGGGATCTGATTATATGCACAAAGAATCCCAGAATTGAAGGAGGAAAAAGAGATTTGACAACCAGAAAAATACTTACTATTTGAGACAGCTGGGAATCTGGCCTAATTTTAAAGAAGAGAAAATTTTCTAAGTCTTATCTTACATTCCGACATTCTGTAACTTTCTTTATCGGAATAATTTTCTTAATATTTCTTCTAACATAATTTAAGGCTGTTTCTTCTTGTTCTATTTTCAGAGGAACTACAGCTGTTCACAACCTTCCATATATTTTCTCCATTCCAACTGACCAGAAGAGAAATATGCTGGTTTCAATAATATGTGACAAAGTGTAAACACATCTATGGCCCTTTCTTTTTTCTAAAGAACCTATCCCTATATAAATTATATCAGTCAAAAGAAAATTCATGATTCTGGATTCCTCTGGAAAAAAAAACAGTCCTCTTTATTTTCAGCCTAGAGTCAATTAAAAATGTAATTTTCAAGTAGAAAATAGCCTCTTAAAAGCTAGACAGACCCTGTAGTGATGAGTTTGAGCTTGAATCACCACTATTAACTCATGTTTGACTTGATATAGACACAACATGTACATGTACATATGCAGATTAGTCTGCTCAGTGTATTTCTTTGTTCTGTCAATTGAGAAAGCCTAGAAATAATGACGTCCCAAGAGCAATGAGCACACTTAGTACCCAAAACAAGGTTTCTGATGCCAAGATTTTATTTCCAATAAGAGAAGCCATGAATTCTTGAAGACATGGTTAATTGTAAGGCTAAGATGGAGAATACACAACATGAGTCTGGAGAATTTTACAGGGTCAGAAATGCAGAAAATTCAAGAAAAAAAGACACACATGCATGCAATAGTGGGTTATGTCAAAGAAACACAAATACCAATTAAAAGAATTGTTTCAGTGATCAAAGCCAGAACAATGTGAGCAACAAAGTAAGCAGAATAGCATTCAATTATAATTCAAAGTATAAAATCAATATACTGAGTATATAAGGATATAAATTAATAAGTAAATGAAGGAGAAGAGACAAATCTACAGTACAAAATAATGCCAAATAACATACATAGATAGCCCTGATCAAAGTAAAGGAAAATAAGTAACCAGTCCTAAAATGCGGGCAGTGCATCATAACATGCTCAGAAAGAATTCAGTAAAACAACAGTGGGGAATAACTTTACAAAGGAGAAATCTGGCAAACACTGCTTCACCAGATGATCAAGATTAATATGAACAGTGATAAGTCATGTTTCTAGTGTATACTCTTGATATGATGTGATAAGAATAGCATCTGTAGTCTTCTTTCCAAGAACACTCCCAAAACTTCTTATCATAGTATAGGGGAGCCTAATGTGTGTAATGTTCTAACCCTGGATGAAAGATTGGAAAAGAAAAGATTAAATCTTCAGAAATATGAATAAAATATGGAGTTTAGTTAACAATAATGTATCCATATCAGTTCATTAGGTATAAAAAATGTGCCTTACCAATATAAGGTATTAGCAATATAGGAATCTACGTGTTGAGTATATTAGGAACTTTCTATCTTTATAACTTTTCTATAAATACAGAATTTAAAAACATAAAATAAATTGCAAAAAGTACCCCTAAAAGTATTTAATAGAGTATGAACATAAAACATATAGAAATACAAAACATTTTATTAGCTAGTTGTCACCTTATGAAATGAATTAATAAATAATCAGCATAATCATATTTTATGTATAGAATATTCATATACTTGGAAGACAAAACATCTGAAAGAACTTCTATTAGTCCGGACTAATGGAAATCAAAAAAGATACAACATTGAAAATGTGCTGTAAAACAGTAATATTAGTGTTGCTCCTTGCCATATGGCAAATCATTGCCATAAAAGCAAGCTTTAAACATACAGTGTTAGATTACCAAAACATTGGGAAAGGGAGAGATTCATTCATAGATTTTTAAAACACACACACACACACACACACACACAGAGAGAGAGAGAGAGAGAGAGAGAACTAACTGTAACTGCTTTATTCAATCACAAGAGAGCGCTAATGATACTAAAGTCGTTAGCAGGAGATCAGTTAGTTTGATTACATCTAGTGACAAACTTCAGCCCGATACTCACTTGTTGCCTTGCAGTGTTTAGTCATCTCTAGACAAGAGTGTGCCTAGATTAGCATCATATGAAACCTTCTCTGAAAAAGTTGTTTTAACAGAACATCTTAGAGATGGCAGTGGAGGTGTCCATAATTTTCTTATGGACCTTGACCTGTATTAACCCAGGCAAAGAATTCATGTAGAGACAAAACAAGTTCTATAAATGATTCTGGTGAGAGATTGGATGGGAAAATTTCAGGAAAATTATTTTGCTCACACTGAAGCTCATTGCAAGCACTCCAGTAGAAGATGTATGGGTATATATTTAAAATATCTCCACAAATTTATTTTTCTGTGACTGATACGCTCAACATGAAGTGTACAGAAAACAGTTTCTTCTCATGGTGGCTATACTTTATGCCTTAAAGTTGATTTTTAAGAACAAATGCACAGTGAGCTATTAGAAGCATTAAAACTCATTTAATCATCCTAAAAAGGCATTCTTAAACACCAAATATTTAGCTATATGCTAAATCTGGGGGTATAAAATTAGAAACCTATTTAACATGTTGAAAAAAATAGGCCTTGTGCCAAGCAACTCAAACTACCAAAATTGCTTTTATCAACCTAATGAAACAAATTAATAATGATATATCTACACAACAAAATTGACAACATAAGATAGATATCCAGCAAATGTATACACACTCAATTTGTATTACATTTCTTTTAAGTAAGCCTTAAAAATCAATTTTCTGACTTCAATTCTGTCAACTGTCTTATTTAATTCAACCAACACCTGATAAATAACATTTTAATTTTCCTGTTCTTGCTTTTCACCAATCGAGTCTAGCCAAACATCGTTACCAATGTTAAGTGACCCTTGAAATTCTCCAATGGAAAGTTAGGCAGTAACATTCACCCTCTACTAATGCAAAGCTATGGAGACTGAACTGACTGATTTAAGACTACCCTAAAATGGGTGGAAAAAAACAAAAATTACTTTCCCATATTCCATCAGAAATAATCAGGGAAACCATGAAGAGAAATAATTGTATTCTAAATGAAAGAGAAGTGTGAGAAGTTTTCATCCACCCTTAGCTTCCATCTCACCTGTACACATTATATATTTGGTCAGCACTTACTTACTCACAAGTTATTCAGTGGTTAGTCATTGAAAACTTCCTGTGCTGGACAACAGAGAAGTACCATAAATGACACTGATCCTCCAAGCTGCACTATCGAGTTTTCCTAGCAACAAAAATAAATTAGTTTAACTCTTATCAGAGATGTTGGAATTTTAATAACCAACACTATGTCTGGTCTTTACTTCTACCATGCTACAACTCCCATTTTCTTGAAACAAAAATATTTTCTAGTCTAAAATTTGTACCAAATATATATTTCAGACCTAATGGTTTAAGAGCAGTCAAGTTGTAAAGTAAGTTGTAATATTAGTGGAAACTAATACTGCCCTCTGCTGGCAGATTGTTCCAGTAAGAAGCATTACGTTTGCTTTGCCTTTTGTACCTTACTTATCTTTTGGGATACATTTTGACATTAAGAGATTAGAGTTTATTTCTTGGCAGAAATATTTGAATTTGTTCTGAAACAAAGTCCAAAATGTGTAAGCAGTAGAGATAAATGTCTAGTTAATACCAACTGAACTACTTTTTTAAATGCAGCTCTATCTACATAATGTGGAGGCATTGTCTCACAGCATAGCAGTTCAAAATTCATGAATAACTGTATCTTATCTTATTGAACCTAAATCTAATTATCCAAGACTTTCCAGGCTCCCTCTAACTAGAAATGTAAGTAGTTTGTCTTTGTCAGTTCATGTAACACAATTATGCCTCTCTCTTTCACCACTGGGGTGGGTGTATGAACTCACTCCAGCAAAAAACCTCAAGTGTGGTATGAGATTTGGTGTTGTGACTATCTCGGGATACTTGTATAAACTCCCAAATAGGTAATCCTATGATAATAGATTGAGAGGCCCTGTAAAAATGAAAGCTTCTTGCTAGTTAAAAGGATTTCCATCATGCTTAAGAGTTGCTCCGTCGTTCTTTATTGAGTTTCCCTTTACTGCTAAATACAGATATGAGAAGCCTTGGTCTTGAGCTCTTTGAAAATAAGTGCTGTTTTATTTCATCTCTGTAGGTCCAGTATTTGGTGCAGTGCCTTGTATATAATACATTTTAAGAAGCACTTTTCGAATGGACAGATTAGTTGACCTATTTCACTCACTATTTTAATCAATTCAGACTCATTAAACAATAAAATGTTCAGGATAAAATAAGGTATGGTTTGCTATGAAGAACATACGTTTTTGAAGTGACAGACAAGATCAGGCATGCTCGGGCTGGTGTGGCCGCAGACTGTGCTTTTGAATTGAACAGATTTGGACTTAAACCCTGGTTTTGATTCACAACTGTGTGGTAGGAATTCACCTAAATTGGAGCTTTCCCCATCTGTAAAATAAGAACTGTAATATTTTCTTGTTGTAGTAATTATATGAGATGAAACCTGTGAAGTCTGGGAAAATGCCTGACACATAATGAGTATTTAAAAATTCAATTCCTTTAAATAAATTTCTAATTTTCTTTTCAAAAAATCAGTGACATACAAAGCAAGCTAAGATCCATTTTGAGAAGTCCAGAAAAAACTTGATACTATTTGTTCATATTTTTCAAGTGATCATTTTGTTTTCTACGACAGTAAGAAGAACACATATGCATAAGCTCCTCTGTTGTGCCTGCTTTAGATCTTCTACTGAGTTCAAAAGAGGTCACTGGAAAAGGCAGCAGAAAAATGTATTTTACTTACCATCATTTTCCAATTAAGTAAAAGTGGAGGACTATCATGCCTTCTATCAGATTAATGATTTGTAGATTTCCAAATACTTCCCTCTATAGTCCCTCACTTCAATCTCACATGAGCCCCCCATTTTAAAACTAAAGGAGGAGAATTGGTTAGGAGAATGGTGCTGCAAACCTAGGGAACAGAACTAGATGCCTTGTGTTCTGACTTGTTCGGGGATCATTCCTGACCCCACACTGGGGCGCCTTGCATCTGTGCCCTCCCCAGGAGCTGCCATTACATGCTCGCCAGTGCTCCCTGCCCTCCACTCTGGGCATTGCATCCTGGAATGAAGCCTTCTGCTGCCAATGGGATTGTGGTCTACAAGTTAAAAGAGGCAACTAATTCATGAGTCTTGGAGCTCATTTTTTGTTTTGTTTTGTTTTTTCAGTGACTCACAATAAGACATGTGGTGAGTTGTTCTGAATTAACTACTTTTCCAAGGTTCTACAAAGCCCGAATGCCCTTAGTGGTATTTTTAACAATTCTTGGGAAGTTCTCAGTTTATTTTCAACATTAAAGATGCTACACCAAGTGTGAGTGAAATGGAAAAGATGAAGCTCTTCTCTGTAAGGCTAAAGTCTTGGAGTCTCCATTAGAAACAGCTGCGCCTGTAAGTTTTCTTCTGTGATGCATTTATTGACATTCTTGTTGTGTTGCCAGTGCTAGCTGGTGTCCAGCTGTTCTCATCATATTTTAATTAAAGAAACTCCCACACCATGAATAAATGTTCTGTTCAAAGATGTGCAACACCTGTTTGCTGTTGTTTCTGTACCAGATTTAGCCCTTAACAATATACTTCATTCGTACTATGCTGTCTCACTTTTCCCTCCAAAATTGTTACAAATCTGAGTTCTTATACCTTTAAGGATATTTTACTCACCAGTAATTGTATTCAAAATTGGGTTGTATACTTTTGTGAAGACAACTCATGATTTTAGCAGATTCTTAAATTGATTCATTGTTCAGAAATGGGGTAAAGAAAATTGCATGTAGACATGTACTTCTTTAAACTAACTGTCAGTGGAAATAAAGTAATTATTTCTTCTCAGTCAACAATGGAAGGCATCAAGAAGTAAGTTGAAAGACTAAATTTAAAAGGGACAAAACATGGAGAATAAAAGGTAAGTACAAATAGTAATCTGTTAGCAGGTGATAGGTGATAAATCACTGAAAAAGAATAAATTGTTAATCACTTCTTCACCATTGAGACGAAATACTCCAATATCCATAATTTAAAGGAGAGCTTTATTTGGTTTAGAGTTTCTATTGGGTTCAGTCCATAGTTAGGTGGCTCCAAGGCAGAAAGAACATAGTTGAAAGACATGATATAGGAAAGCTACTCAACCTCTAGAAGTCAGGAAGTAGAGGAAAAGAGAGAAAAAGGAAAGTGAGGGACAAGAATGCACCCTTCTAAGCCACATCCCTGGTGACCTGCTTCTGACCTGACTCTACCTTCTAGCAGCTCATTCAGCTAGGAATTCATCAATGGATTAACCTGCTAATAAGTAAGACACCCCATGATCCAACAACATTATGAAATCCTCACCTCTGAATACAGAAGATGGGGGCTTAGAATTAAATAATAACTGTTATTAAATAGAAAGCATACCACAATTTTTCTAACCTCATTCTGTATACTAATCAAAGCTCACAGATTTCAGGCAGAAGCCTTCTTCCAGATAGATAAGCTCATCTTGTGTTCAAAAAAGGAAGTACCTAATAGTAATATGTAATTTATTTATAAATCAGCATATTATAATTTGCCTATATACTAATATATTGCTTTTATCTGCTCAGATTCCTATTAGCCCACAGATAATTCAAAGCTATTGTCAGACATCCTTCTGTCTCATAGTAAAGTCACAGAAATTCTGAATTTGATTTAGTATGACCAATACCAAACTGTAACAGTATATTGGCCAACATCATGAACACTGTTCACCAAAATTGCCTTCAAGCTCAGAATTCTGTAAGAAATCTCATTTTAGTTTCTACACATAGATTTCCTCTAACTATACAAGGCCTTGACTATGGCTTGATGTGTTTCCCAAATTTCATGTGTGCAGCCTTAACCACCAAATCCATATGTTGATGGCATTTGGACATGGGGCTGTATGGATATAAATAGATTTAGATTAGGTCATAAGAGTGGAGCCCATATGATGGGATTATTGGCTTTATAAAAGAGAAGAGAAACCTGAATGGACAATACGTGCTTCTGTATTTCTAGAAGACCAGCACCAGATGCTAAGCAGATGCTAAGGTCATGCTCTTGTACATCTTAACCTCTAGAACTGCTAGTTAACCTTCTATTCTTTATAAATTACTGGCTCTTGAGTATTTTACTATAGTAATAGAAAATAAACTATACTTATCTTTTTCCACATTCCTCACTGCTCTGTCTCTGCTCCCTATTCTTCTTTATTCTCTTCTCCCACAAAAGAGTGAAAGTTAATAATAAAGAGTAGACCTTCTCTTAATGCAAAGAAGTCAGTCTAGAACTCACATAGGTAGTAATTGAAGAAATACCCTTGGATGTATCGCACAGTTTGTACAGTGTAACCATTTCTATCTTTCTTATTACATCTGTTGCCTTTCTCGTAGGAATCTCTCAACGTTTTACTGTTTCTGAGAAGACTTAAGAAAAGTCACCCTGTCACTAAAGCCATCTCAAATCCAAAGCATCTCATCACTTTTAATGAGCCACTATAAAGACTCTAAAAAGAAAAACAACAGAACTAGAGAAAGTGAAAAGAAAAATCTTTATTTTGCTCTCTCTTTTTTCCACCTTGAAAGAACACTTTTAAGTAAAGGGAAGACAAAAATGAAAGCAACAGTAAAGTGACCACACACACACATGTGCACACACATAATTTTGGTTGAAAAGAGTAGCTAAATGATAAAACAAAATTTCATGTTAATCACAAAATAGAAATTTTAGTATCTTAGTTTTATAAAAAAAAGTTACACTTGGCTCACTTCTAGTAAAATCTCAACTTATCCTTATAAATTTATTAGCATAGTAATGGAGCACAACCAGACAGTAAAAAGTTACTGCTTTGAAGAAAAAAGTTGGTTCTACAATAAAACTTGTAAACTTTGTTTTTTCAGTGCCTAAGGCACTGTTTCCAGAAGCTTATTTAGTCTATTACTATGTACCCAGATAGGAAGTCAAAATAAAACCTCAAGTGAAAATTTTTAGGCTTGATGCTTTAAAATAAAACTAACTTTAGTGACAGTCACATGCTAGTCCTCACATGCTAAGATTTATTCCAACTGCAGTAAAACATTCACATTTACTATGTAGTTCAGGACAAGTTAACAATTTTCTTTGAGTTCTACTATATTTCTGTGTTATGTCAAGTTTAACAAAATTCAGTAAAAATTTAAACAAAATTCATCAAGTGTTTGAAGACTACCTGAAATTCTACCTCCTACACAAAGATGTGCCTGATTAAGGTGACAATTTCCTGTCCCCTGACCCTTTCTTTGTTTTATCAGTATGACATTCATAAATCTGATTCCACCACCAGCACTTTTAGGAAATAATGGAATGTGCCAGAAGGCTAACGATAGGCAAAACCCTAATTTTCAAAAGGGATAGTCCTTGAATTACAACTACAGATTAATAGACTCATCTTAGTATTTCATCAGCAGCCCCTAGTATAATATCTGTAACATGAATGAATGAATGAATGAATGATACCAATTTAAATAGATCTGAAAACCATATTCTGGCAAATATAGCATTTACTTTCTTTTGAAATGAGAAGTAAATGAATCGTGGTTTCTTAAAAACAAACACCCTGGATTTATTGAAGACAAAACATGCCACGTTCACCTCACCATGAGTTTATTCTATGCCCCGTGCTGGCCAAGTTAGATAAAAACATAAGCAGCGTGCTAGTAATATTTGTGCATATGACAGAATTGGCAAAGGCAATTAGTACAGTAGGTAGTAAAATAGAGATTCTCCTTTATCTTTGAGGAAAAATGAACTGAATAAAGATAAACTAAAAACCATCCATTGAAAAATTTTTCCAGGATAAATGCAAATGACTATATTGAGATTCATAAAATCAACTTTAAAACTTAAAGTGAGAGAATTTGAACATGATTATATGAAAAATATTATATTCCATGACATGAAAAATAATGCAAAACTTTCAATTGACCATAAATCTGTATGAGGCAATAATGTGATGTGGCTACTAAAATTTAATTTAAATTTTGATGTTAAGAAAAATAGTCTATGTAGATCACAAAATCAAATAGCTGCATTCTGCATCAGACAAAATTCATTTTTGCCCTCTAGTATAATATTCTCAGAGAGCACTTACTAACTGGAGAAGATGAGAGAAACATGATCAAGACAGTGAGAGGCTTTAAAGACATATTGCATGAATAACATTTAATAAAATTGCAGAATCCAAGGTGAGAGAGATGACTACTAAATTTCAAGCACTTTTATTATTTATTGGACCTCAAAAGTAACAAAGTATTACAATCATAATACTTAGTTTATGACATATCACTTACCTATGAATGTTCTTAGCTACTTATTTTTGATTGTTTTCTCATCTATTTTTGATAATATAGTAAGATCCCATGAGCTTATATCCAATAAGAAAATAAGAATTTTGACAAAAACTTCCTTCTTCCCTTGAGAGAGGCCATGTGTTAGCCCACTTTCCATTATTGCAACTAAATACCTAAGATAATCAACTTACAAAGAGATAAGATTTCTTTTAGCTCACAGTTTGAAGTTTCAGTTCATGTTAAGTTGGTCACATTGCTTTTGGGCCTGTGGAGAATGTGCAGAAGAGCAAAGCTCTTCACATAATGCCCAGTATACAAAAAGGAAGAGAGAGGATGACACCAGGATCCCACAATCTCCATCTAAGACTTCCCATTAGTCATCATCGCTTAGTTTTTACCACCTCACAGTAACACCACTCTGGGGATTAAGCCTTCAGCACATGAGTCTTTGATTAAAAGTAAGAGTCAAATTACAACAAGCCACAAATATGTATCTGGCAAGAGCCACAAAGATTGTTTTCATTTCATATGTTCTTCCTATGCTAGGACACAGGCATTGTACCTGCTGAATGGTAGGTTCCATGTGCCCTCCCCTCAAAACCAGGAAGACAACGATAGCTGTCTTAACCAACAGAATATGGCAAAACGAGTGCTATGCAACCAGGCTACATTGTAAAGATGCCATTTCCTTCCACATTTCTCTCTTGGGATTCTCACTGTTATGGTCTGTATCTGGATATCCCTCCAAAGTCTCATACAGTCATAGAGGACAGGCTTTTTGAGGTGGCTGAATTTAGAATCTGTGTCTAGTTCATTGTCTAGAGTTGGGATTGGGGGTGTGAGTGTTACACTCATTCAAAGGCAGATAGACTGCATAGGATGCAAGAGACGAAAAGAGGTTTGCTTCCCCCTTTTTCTCTTGTTGCTTTTGCTATCTTCTGCAACCATGAATAACTGCCCCTTTGCCACGCCATCCTGCCTTGGAGCAAGCTGATTATGGACTAAAACCTTCATAAATTTTGAGCTAAATAAACCCTTCTTTCCTTAGCTTTGAGCATCAGGTATTTTGTCTCAGCAATGAGAGAAAAGTAACTGAAACACTCACTGTTAATCTGCATTCATTATTCTGCTAGAAAGCCTACTGTAGCACAAACTGAGAATCCATATGGAAGGTCATACTATGTTCTTCAGCCATGAACCAGCCTTAACCACTAGGCATCTGCAAATGAACCTGTCAGTCCTATCCTTCAAGTCTCCCCATTTGAGACACAGACATAACAAAGCAAATACAAGCCATACTCATTGTACCTTATCCAGATCTCTGATCCATAGAATATGCAAACAGGATCAAGTAGTTGTTTTATGACAATAAATTTTGGGTGGTTTTTTATACAATAATAACTGAAGACCAACTTATCATGCTGCTGTTTCAATTTAAAGTATTTGTCTATCTCTTTCCTTCATCTTATTATGCAGACCTAAAAGTAAATTTTTAATTTTAATTGCTTTTGGCTTATAAGAGGATATCATATTCAATGTATTCTTTGGATTTATTTCACTTACTGCATTTTTAATTCATATTTATCATGGTTGTTCCATAATTTATCTAAGTAATGTTCTATTAAAAGAATATGGAGTAGTTAGTTGCCCACCCTTCTGCCAATGGGATGTTACAGTTTCATGTTTTTGCTATGGTACTTCTGTATGTCTCTTGGAATATTTGTAAAAGAATTAATCATGGGGATGTAAATGAAAACAGAAATACTAGAAAGGAGGATGTAATGTGTAATGTGTAGCCAAATATTTGAAAGACTCCAGTAAGAAAGGAGACAATTAAGGTTTAATATAAAGAACGAGCCCTGAAATCGGATTACTTTGGGAGTAACCCGAGTTTTGTAACTTAAAGCTTATAAGATTGTGGATAGTTCATTGAATCAACATACAAGACATTTTTGAGATTTAATTGATAATGTGGTATCCCTTTGTAAACTATAGTGCTATAAAAATACTATTACAATTAGGAATGAGTGAATTCATTTGTGTATTACCCTAGAAAAAATAACTAGGATCAAAGAATTGAAGTTACAGTGACTCAGAGTTTGATCAAAGACAAAAAAAATTTAGTAACAACCTAAACAATAATAGAACAAACTTTCTGGAATGACTCTGTCAAAACCAGGCCTGAATGTTTCTAATTTGTGAGGATCTGGAATCTTCCTGCAAAGCCAAGTTAGGCACATAGAGTCACAAGGAGAAAATACTGGACTGGATTTCACAATTGAGAGCTATGGGAGCTTCTTATTCAAAATCCAAGATGAGCGTCATAAGAAACAGACATATTCATTTAACTCTTGTAGTTATACTGTGTATTATGCATGGAATTATGACTCTGTCCCCCAAAAAGATACATTAAAGTTCTAATTGGTGCTATCTATCACTTACCTTATTTGGAAGTTGGTTCTTTTCAAATGTAAAAAATTAAGATGAGATCATTGGAATGGATCCTTAATTGAATGTGTCTAATGTCCTTATGAGAGGGAAGGTGGCCATGTGAAGAGACAGACTTGCAGAAAGAACATCTTGTGAAGACAGAAGCATTGGTTTGTGTTGCCACAACTAAGAAATATCTGAGGTAATCAAAGTTGGAAGGAGCAAGGAAGGAATTTCCCCTAAAAGGCTTTGCAGGAAGTATAGACCTATAAAGATCTTGTTTGCAGACTTGTGGTCTTCAGAACTATGAGAGGATAAATTTCTTTTGCTTTAAGTCACTCAGTTTGTGGTAAATTGTTATGGCAGTTTTAGAAAAAATATACTGGTAATCAGAGCAAAACCAAGTTTATTCCCTGGAACTGAATGGATCAGGGATGCTGTAAAACAGATATTTTCAGTGAAAGAGGAGTTAGATGCTATGATCTCTAAAGACCTCTCCTGTCTGTGAGATCCTCCATACTCTTATCCAATAAAATCCTTACATCAACAGATATGTAAAGTAGATATATAGATTGCAATTAGTAAACTAGAAACTTCAGATGAGATATTTAGTATGTGCCCTCATTTGAACCCCACAACCTTTAAATCAGATGCTCAGCTTTCCAAAGCAGCATATGTACATATCTACATATTGTTTACCCATTCATTCCAACACAAGCTTCTGGCAGTATAAAGGAAAGAAACAGTAAGAAATTGACTTCATGGTGGCCATTTGGGAATTATTAACAACCATGAAAGTAGAAAATAAAATACAATGAGAAATTTGTGGTTGTCAAGAATTATATCCTCCCAAGGAATTTTCTGCCTAAAGCTAAGTTTTTAGAAAATAAAAATGAAAGTATTTTAAGGAATATAAAATCCACTTTCTGAATTAAGGGACTCCAAATTATTGAGTTAATCTCTGTACCATCTTTATAATGCAGGCTCATGATTTTCCAAAAGTTAAGAGCATGATTTACACCTCTATTTCATCTTTTCCTACTCAATATTTACAAACTATATATGTCAGCATATTCTTACTTTTACATAGTCTTTCTTGTAGTATAAGATTTATAGAATCCCTAATGCCACAAGGTATTTAGAGAGTTTTAATTTATAACAAACAGTGTTTTAATTCATTGTCATTGTGTTTTGTCTTAAGCTGCAACTAAGAGTTCTTTTTGATCTCCTTGGTGGTGTTGAGATGATTAAATATAACAATTTGGACAAGGCATTTGCACAATATTTAACAATAAATAAATCTCCACTAAATATTGTCTCTAGACCTAATATTAAAACCAGTAAAAAGAATTATTACTTATGCTTAAGATTAAATGTGAAAAAATTTAATACCCTTCCCCTCACAGTGATATGAAGAAGTGAGAGAACACAGAGGTTAAAGCAAAAGTTTGAAGCCCACAGTTGTTCTATGCAGTAGCTGTGTACATAAGTAAGTTATCTAACTCCTGGACCTTTAGTTAGCATGAAAAGTTATTTCTAAATTCAGTAGAGATGGTATTTATAAAGTACCCAGTGTAATATGTAGCATGCAGTCAACGTTAAATAAGCAGGAATAGTAAATCCAAGGGAGATTCAGCGCATGTTGCCTCATCAAAAAGGCTTGCTCTCAGTAGTACCTAACTTTCTATGTGCAACTTTTGTTTCTATTAATAATTTGAATTTCTTTCACATATATACGTATTTTCATGGTAGTTACATTACTTAAAATACAGAATTTTAAGTGTTTCAACTATTCTCTTAAGAAAAAGTATCCAAAAATTGAAAAACTAAATTTTAAAAGATAGATTGCAAGTTGTTTCAATAACATATGATCAAAGTGACACCCACAGGATTGTCTAGGGGGATATCATGATTTTATTTACTACTTACTGTTAATTAAAGCTCTCAGACTTGGCAATACTACCATAAAAATTGTATATTTTTGCTCAGTAAGAATGGTTGCCTTCCAAATTTCAGTATCAGAAACTTAGTCCCCAAAGTCATATGTAAGTGGAATTTGGAGGAGGATCCAAATCAGAGTAGATTAATTCATGAAAATGGGGCTCCCCATGATAGCATTAGTATCTTTATAAGGAGAGGAAGTCAGGCTTGAGCTAACAAACTTTCTCTGATTTGCCAGGTGATGTCCTCTGCCATCTATGGTTCAACAGGAAGACTCTAACCCGAAACAAGGAGATGCTGATTGCCATGACCTTGAATTCTGGAAACAATGAGATTAATAAGTCTCTTTACAGATTCCAAGTCTTTTGTATACAGCTTTACCAACAGAAAATTATCTTGGACAATGCTTTACTGCTCTGTAGGATATTAACCAGATTTTTTTATATCTAGTTAAACAATCTTATCCTAACATTCTTTTATTAAACTGCTTATAAATACCTAAGTCCTCAAAGCCTTTTAAAATCAGTTTTCAAATCTTATTGCTTCCCTCTTTAATAAATAAGCTGGATAAATTTTTGGCATGCATTCATTTCGTATTTGCCCGTGAATCATGGTTTTAATTTTCTGAAGTTTATGTTTGCAACCGTGAGAAAGCTTAGTAGAAAAATAATTACCACAGTTAATATTTTACAAAGTAAAAAACTGTTTAGCAATGAATTATCACTTTCTAATTCATCAGTTACAGCAAACTTTTTCTATGTGTTTTCTTGCACCTGTGCATTCTTATATCCTGACCACCGGCACAGCAAGCACAGCTACCACTTACTGTAGCAAGATAAACTGGCAGAAGTTCTATCTCTTACATAAATATATTAGCAGTGAATTCTGTATCACCATAACAATCGCTATCAGCTTCCCTTTCTTTGTGTATTCCAATCCTTATTGAAAGTCTGAGAACTAAATCTCATGTTACCACTTGCACACAGTATCTGGCTAGCTTCACACATATTAGATGTAGTTTCACTCCAGTTTTGCTGCCAACAGAGAACAATGATACCCGCCTCTAAAGGAGTGAGCTTATTGGTGTAAGATTTTTGCAACCTGTTAATGTGTAATGCTCATCAATACACAGATTGCAACATTTGTAGCCAAATTCTGCTTAATCCATGACTACTGTAGGTGATGTGAATGATCGAAGGCTCTTCTAACACTGAAGTTTCAGAAGAAATTGAAGTGTGCACAGTTATGAAAGAGGATGCACAGCACGGCTTCAAAGTGGCAAGAGAGATGGGATACTGTGTCTTTTAAAGCAAGAGTGAATATTTAAAGGGAGATTCATAGCAATTTGTTTTTGCTGTAATAATTTCTAGAAACTTAAATATGCATCATAAATTTTCATCATCATACCACACATGCCTATTTAATATTTATATTCTTGACTTTAAAAACGTGAAAAAAAATTAGAATTAGTTTCCTCATTTATGAGATGAAGAAGCAGGACCAGAAAGTTCAGTGACTTACCCATATCTTGCTACACAACTTTCAAAGGACGAGAGTGGGAGTATTTTTTCACCTAAAATCTGTACTCTCTTCACAATGTCATAATCCTTAGTAATATTGCAGTAAATCCCTGAAGGCTGTTGTCCTCATTTTCACTCTCTCTACCTATCATAATCAATATCTTCTTGCTTATCTCTGGAAAGGAGGGGAAAACGGGAGGAGACAAATCTGAGTTGCTCCAGTTCAGTCAGCTGTACCAGAATATGGACTGTGAGTTTTGCCACCATCCCATAATACTACATAGATCTTAAGGTGTTGGGAGCCATTGAAGCTGGAAATTGAACAGACAAGCAGGGCTGCGGTTTGGCTGGGGCATGGCCAACCACAGTTGAGGACACCTGGTTCCAACCCCAATTAACAAGATAGAGACTGTAGCTGCAGGCATTTCACTCCTACAGCAAAAGTCAACCTACAGACTTTCTCCTAAAATGCTTCTCCTAAATTAACATAAGATAGCTGTTCTAAATTAACATAATCTGTTACTTACAAAAATCCTTGAACCACTCCCAAGATCCTGCTCAGTTTCCTTTCCTTAAAATAAATATGGGCTTCCCAGAGACATTCCTTGTCTTAGCCTCTAGAGTCTAGAACTCTGCTAGAGAGTTTGACCTTCCTGGAGACCTAAAATCATACCACTTGTCTCATTTATTTAAGCCTTTGCCATGTACTTATTTGGGAGATTGGAGAGCTTGGCCAGGTCTCTGATATTAAGGCACTTCATGGGTTCCATGTTCCAGTTCCCAAAACTCCCAGCATCTTGAGGCATCATCAAACCCCAGAAAGAAAAATCATTACTTTTAAAATTTTTATTCTGGTGACTGAATGAAGGGTTTTGAATATGCTAAGTACACACACATCTACTACTGAGTCACACACCTGAGCTCAATCATCACAGTTTTGAAAAAATGATCTATTTATTTAGGAATTTCTTTTGATGGAGGCCATAGAGGGAAAAAGGGAAGACTCAGAAGAGACAAGAATCACTTTGAGAAGCAAGTTTAAAGTGAGATTTTGTCTTATATTTCGGTAAGGGAAACCTATTAAAGGTTCCAAGACGGGACATAACTAGCCTTAAACTGAGCTTAACCTTGGAGAAAGACAGGGAACCAAGCTGCTGGTATAGCCAGAAGAATGAATATGGGGCTGTGAATCTGATAATAAACTTTTAAATTTGAGCTGACGTGGCTTCTGAGCCAGAGAAAGTGGTAGTATTTTATCTGTTGAGATAGAATTGAACGAAGAAGAGCAGAACACCCATCTCTTCTATGAAGTTAAATGCAAGTTACAACCATCACTGAATACATGTTGTAAAGCTACTACCAAAAATACAAGTGATAACAAATGTTGATGAGAGTGTAGAGACTAGAGACTTAATATATTTAAGTAATATAGAGAATATACACTGTGGGTAGAAATTCAGATTGGTATAGTCATTATGTAAAACCCTACAGATTCTAAAAGCTTTAACAATACAGAATTTGGAATTTTCTATATAAATAAAAAATAAAACTGCTATTGACCCAGAATCTGTCATCTGGGCATAGATTTGGAGGAGATGAAATCACCACCTCATAAAGATTATACTCCCATGTTCATTACAGCTTTATTCACAAAAGCCAAGATATGGATTACAATCTAAATGTCTGCTGATGGCCAAATGAATAAAGAAAACGTAATACATACCCGTGGAATACAGACATATAAACATTTACATATACAGCATGAAATATTATTAAGGTTTTAAAAAGGGGATCCTGCCATTTGACACATGAATGGACCTGGAGGACATTATACTAAGTGAAATAAGCCAAACACAAAAAGAAAAACATGACATATCTTATCTTTACATGGACATGAACTCTTTTAAAAAAGAAAACATTCAGAAATAAAGAATAAAATAGTGATTACCAGAAACCAATGGGGGTGGGAGAGGAAACTGGAAACATAGGTCAGAGGAGACAAAGAAGAAGATACATAGAATGAACAAGTGTACAGATATAATGTAAACATGAGGACTGCACATAGTTAAAAGAATTATATTATGCTTGTTAAATAAGTATATTTTAGTTGTTCTTTTTAGAAAAGGAATATATAAGGTAATAGATATGCTTATTTGCTTTACTCTAGTAACCATCATTATCTACATGTAATGATATTTAAGAATAAAGTTCTCAGTTGAATGGTCTTAAATACTCAAGTAAGACTTTCCCAATAAGGAAATCAATAATAACAATATGAAATGTAGCCAAGATGTTTTAAGGACAGTTCAACAGAGCATATTTGAAATCAGTGTTGAGGAAAAAAATAATCCCATGCTTATATGCTCAATGAAGGCACTCAACATTTATTCATTTATCCACCACATGTTTAATAAAACCCTAAGTGCTATGCATTATTCAACATACTAGGAAGGCAAACAAACAGGACATGGCCCCAAGGAATATAAAGGTATAATAAATGGTACAGTTAATACTTCAGCAAATATTTAGTGCTATTTAGCATGAGCCGGCACTATTTCAAATGCTGCAAATAAAAAAGTGAAAAATACAAACAAAACCTTACCCATGGAACTTATGTTCTAGGAGAGAAGATAGGTAATATGGGCAATAAACAAGGCAAATACATAGCACATGGAATTGAGCTAAGAAAATAAAATAAAAGAGTAGAGCAGGATTTAAGTGTTTTAAATTTTAAATGAGTGGCCAAGAAAGGAGTGTGAATTTTGCATGGAATATGCCATATTGGTGCATGTAAGAAGAGAGTTTCTAGCAGAATGAACAGTAATTCAAAAGCTGTACTAAGAGATCATGTGGCTGCTCAGAGGGCAGACAGGTGATAAAGAAAATGAGGTTGGAGAAGTAACACAAGCCAATAAGATTGGGAGCTGATGGCCACATAAAGACTCGGGTTTTTTTCTTTGAGTTTTGGTGGGGAGGGAGAAGTCCCTATTTTTAAGCATAAGATTGAAGGAAATCTGACTTATGTTCTAATAGAATCAGTCTGGTTTCTGAGAATGATGGAAATGATAAGCAGTTGCAGATTCTAAGTAAGTTTTCAAAGTAGAATCACCATAGACGCGGGGTGGGGAGCAGAGGAAGAAGAGGTCAAAGATGAAATGCAATCAAATAAAAACAATAAAATACTATCATCTTATTGTGCTTTGTTAACTAAATTCTGTAACCAAGGTCTCATTAGAACCCAACATTCCCTAACATTAATCTGTGGCACATAAGGTCCACTCTTGTAAGACTTCTATAGTCGTATTAATAGATGGTCTCCAAAAGCTTCTTCAGTCCTTCAGAAACACAAAATAACTTCTGAAGGTAGTTGAACAAAAAAATGACACCAATGGCCTCAGAGGGAAAACTTATTCTGAGCACACAGAATCTGCATTACAAATTTCTAAATACCCAGTCATAAGTCTAAAATAAATTATTTTTAGACAATGTCCATACTGACTTCTTTAAAAGAATCCATCTATATAACCCAGGATCCTAAAACCCATAAGAATTTCTATTTTAAACATCTAACCACAAGGTGGAGACCTAAAGCAAAGTTTAGTTTTCACAGCAGGGCTCAATTTAGAATCCAGAACTTCTTAACTAATATTACAGTCGAACACATTCTCAGAATGTGCCAGAAATTGACTTAATATTTTAGGCTATAAGAAAACCGTACTCATGTACTGGTGCCCTTTTAGATTAAAGTCATATGGCATGCAAGTATTTAAAGAAGCTTTAAGTAGTACAGTGGCAAAGTGGAGATTAAGATAGTAATTTCAAGCTTTAGCTGGGAAGTGTTTCTTTTAACGATACAATATTGTTATATAATTCAATCATGCATAAGTTTAATAAGGCCAATGTGATTATTTTAGTGTATATGCAGTACTTTATAGCAGGTATTGAATAATTAATTCCTTTTAATCTGACAGATAACATTGCCAGATGAGTGGGTCTAAAGATTCTAAACTATTAGTATGACTAAAATATATGCAAACCATTTAGAATTTGTACTATTAGTATAACTGAGGCCTAGTAACAGTAGAAAATTCCCTTATTGACAAGATTTCATCAGTTTTCTCAATTATACATCAAATGCATTTGATTCACAAATTAACTCATTCAGAAGCTTCATAATTTTTAAAGTAAGCTAGATTTTCTTTAGTTTATTTTAGTATAAGTATTTCCCCTATAAAAACAAATACACAATAGAAAGAGAAAAATCTAAGCTAAAAAAAGTAAAAGAAAACACTACATGAACTTTTCTATTCTGCTTCTACATTCCTTCACTTATTTTAGACATCACACAATAAGAGGGAAATAAGTTCACTCGGCTCAATCTCAGCTAACAGTCTTGGCAGAACTCCTTAAAGCTCTTCTGCTGTTTTTTATTGTAATGAGACAAGTCTTTTGTGGAATTGTTTTTCTTCCTGGCTTACTGGGGTTCACAGACCTTCAATCTTCAACTTATCAAAGGTTTTAATCACCTATACCATAGAAAGTTCAAAAGAAATGTCAACCACAAACTCAAATATTGTTGCATTCGGTTCATTAGTGGGAATTTCCTGAGCACTGACTTGGATCTGTCACCTGCCTACTACAAGTAGTAGAAGAGATTCCAAGTTGCCTATTTAGATAAGCTTCAAAGTTTAGGATGCTGATCTGTATGTTAGAGACCTTTGATCCAGTGCACCTTGATTTATAAATCAAACTGGAACACTAACAAAAAAGATTTGTCCTTTCCTCTATGTTCTGGTCTCCGCAAGCCCGGAAATACCAAGAGCCAGCTTCCTGATAGTTTAGAACCTCTGCTTTCTGTTCTGGATGAAAGCAGAATTGGAAAAACATGAAAACGTTAACCAAGAAGTGCAATGATGTTTTATAAAATCACCATGACATCAATGTTAAATTTAGTTCAAATGTTGTCTGTTTACTTACCCTGTGCATGTTTATGTGACACCACTTTAACCTAAAAGAAAACCTGTGTACAGGAAACTTTCAGATCACCCGGCTAGTTCTCTTGTCCAGGAGCCTGTAAAAGTGCAAAGCCTCTAGGCCAGATGATCAGTTACTAGCTTAGATCAAAATAGGGACAGTTCACTTTTCAGTTACACTGGGTAGTAGTTCTGACACTGTTTGCACAGTGTCAGAATCACAAGAAAGGAGGGCTCTTTAAAATGTGAATGGCTTAGCCCACCCCAAACCTAACCTCAGTTTCTAACTCATTAACTCTAGCACCAGGTGAGAAAATCAGCATTTCTAACGAGTTCCTATTCTGCTGGTATGGAGGAGGAAAACACATTTGGAGAAGCATTGCTCTAAGTAATTCTGCATATGAAAATAGGAAAACATTATAACCCTTAGCAGATGTTGAACTCTCATTTTAAAGAGGAAATGAGATGAAGAATGAGGAGAATAGAGCTGAGAATCAGTCATGCTTGGGATTAGAATCTGGGTCTGCCCAAGTCCTATGACTGAGCACATCACTTAGCCTTCCTCTACCACACTTTGCTTACTGTAAATGGGAGATAATAATCATTTCTGTCACTAGGAGCCAAATAAAGCATTTTGTCATTCATAGATAGATACGTGAACAGATATGTAAGCAGTACTCTCAGAGATCAAAAAATAGTAGAAGGTTTAGTCAAGATACAATCTGAATTTGGGATTCATAGTGCATAGAAAGAGATCGATACAATTTAAAGGACAATATTTTTCCTTTCAATACATGTCTTTTATAAGATCCTTGGTTTTTTCTTGACATCTACCATGAATTTCCATTTCTTTATTTCCATCTTAAAGTTTAATGTCTAACTTCTTTATTCAATATCCTGTTTCTTTCTTTACCCTGTTACTATACTTACACCACAAAAAGAAACTTTTTTTTTCTAACAATGGGAAATCCTAAACTCCTACATAGTAGTTACATTTGAGTTATCAAATCAGTCTAAATATAGAGAAAATAATAATAAAATAGTAATCAAATAATAAAAATATGTTAATAGACCAGTGATATTATAATTAATTTATACCACCCAGTTTCTTTTTTAAATGAGACATCTACAGAGTTACACCAAAGCAATAATACACTATATCCCAAAACAAAGGGTGAAGTAGAGAAAAGTGACCAATATTTCTCCTAGTCTTCTAGTGATTAGAAATTGGTTCAACCCATAGCATGAGAAGTGTTTTTTAGGTAAAAGTAATAGTTCACTCATTTATTAAACAAATATTCACTTTGCACTTACATTGCATATCTGTGACACGGAGACTATACTTGTCAGTAAAAGATCCCCCAAAGCCTTGCCCTAGGGAACCTCATAGTCTAGTTGGGAAAACAACATTAATCAAATAAGTACACAGAGATATACTCATAAAGAGAAACAGTGGTAATCGGAACGGACAAAAAATATAGGTGGAGAACACAGAGGGGAAATCAGTAGGAGCAAAAACCCCTCAGGAGCCAAGCAAGGCCATGAGAGGACAGGAGCAGGATGGCATGGAGTAGGGGACATATAAAGGGGACTAGAGGGGTTGGAGACGAGACCAAGGAGGAGAGAGAGGCTAAGTCAGGATTGTGAAGGGTCTTGTAAACTGCAGTTCTTCATCCTAGGAACAGTGCAAGCCATGGAAGGATTTTAAGCTAGGAATTGGCATGATCTAATTCACATTTTTGAAAGATCACTTAGATTTCAATGTTCCTGATAGGCTGCCAGATGTAGGAGGGTAGAGAAGAGGAGGAAGCAATGGCAAAGCGTAGCAAAACTCAGGCGCAGTTTTCAACACTGTTAAAGTCCGGGTGAAAGCCAAGTGATCATGCACTAGACTTTCTTATGATAAAATGCATTAGTGATTCATTGCAACCTTCTTCACCAGAAATTTCCATAAAGGAGGAAAAAAAATCATTTCTCCAGGGATCCAAACATAGATATGCCTGAAAGCCCACAGATAGATCACATAATAATGCAAGGTCCCTTCCAATAGACTGACCTGATCTAGATGAATTTCTAACTTAAACTGTAATATAACTAACTTTATGAATGGTATTTTGTTTTATTTCAGAGTTAGAAATAGATCACCCAAGGGGTGCATATACCTAGGTGCCTGAACATATCATTTTAAATTTCATCCTTCATGTGGTTAAGGCTTCTCATTTTTCAGGAAACATTCAGATAAATTTCTCTCAGAGAAGAATGTTAATCTGCTGTCTAGTTAAGTCGGCAGTGAGGCTGAGAGAAAAAATGTCCCTGGGAAAATAAGACAAGGGTCTTTCTTAGTCTGAGGTGGCAGGAAAGGTGAAAGAACCAAAACAGAGAGATGAAAGGGAATGAGGCATTCACAACAAATTCACCCCATCCTGAAGTTTGTCAGTCTTGTGAACAAGCAGCTAAGAAAGCAGGCTGCAATTTTCATTGTTTTACACAATGCCTTCTCTCTATAAAGTATTCTCCAAGAACAGAGATAAATACCAACCACATTCTTCTAATCAGACCTTGCATTATTGGAAGTTATCCCAGTGAAGACAGGGATGTATCTATGAATGTAGACTTCCCCTTCACTGCAGCTCAGGAAGCCACTGTTTCTCTTCCCCTTTTCAGTCCTTTGGTGATATGAGGGTATTCTCATATCTTTCTACTACATGAATCTTCTCTCTTGAATGCGATAAACTGGATTCACACATGTGACCAAGCTATTTCCTCTCCCCTTCAAGTAGGTATGCATCTTGACCCACCATCAAACATACCTAAGACTACTGCCTCTCTTCCTCTAACAATGCCTTCAACTTACACTGAGAACATCCCTCCACCTGCTGTTACTAAGGGAACTTTTATTGTCAGTGGGTTCATAAGAATTTTCCTGGAGTTAAAACCTTCTAAGGCTGTGTCTAAGCAAAGAGTAGATGGGTGACAACTTGAATCACATTTATCTGGAGAATGTCCATAAGATAAAGGTCCTTGATATAGCCCAAACATACTAGATTAAATCTGCATTGTAACAAGCAATAAAAATTATTCATAGACCACTATAGTTTGGAAACCAGTGCTATAGTCCCAAATGGATACACCGATGTATCTCAGGTTAGTGAGGGGGAAGAGGGGTGGCACATAAGCCTCAACCCTCCTCATCCATGCAGTAGCATTAACAGCTCTATTAATTCAGTCAGTCAAATAAATTGATCAGGAATTTTGCCTTGGACAAATTAGTTTAAATCATACCTTTGAATTTTTTTTTTAGAGTAAGGTTTGAATAAAGCAAGGATGTAAGCTAAAATGTAGTTCACATAGACAGACAAAATGCTTCTGAACAGCATATCAAAAAGCCAGGAGTACTTTATTAACTACTGGGTATTATGGGAGCTTCAAGAGTCTGATGTGCTACTTTCAGTGTACTTTAGGCGGGGCAGGGGGGATCTCAAACAACAAAAATTTGTGTGCCCAAATGCCAATAATACTCTGGGTTATGAAATGAATCCTTCAGCTTTAATGTCCCAATCATGAATCTAGATGAAAACGTTTGTGGCCCTGAAGCAAGGCCAGCAGATTGCTATAGCTGCTGGTTTCAAACAAGAGCCTAAAGAGAATTCTTTCTGTGGTCTGTTGGCCATTTCAGAACTTTGGAAATGTAATGGTCAATTCATCAGAAAGAAATAGCAGGTGAGTATGGCGGGCTTTGGGGGGCCTGCAGGGGAGAGACCCTGGTGCCTTGGGACCTGCACCATGAGGTTGACTTGGGGTACCGGGAGAACAAGGAGCTCCATCCCTCTCTGGGGGGTGGCTGAGGGTGTGGCAGACTTTCGGTGGCCCAAAGGAGAGAGACCCTGGCGTGTCGGGACCTGCACTGTGCAGTTGACTCTGGGTGCTGGGAGAACAAGGAGCTCCTCCCCTCTCTTGGGGCAACTGTGATCCTGCCTGCATGTGGGCTGAGAATCACACATCACATGTTGTCCTGTCCCCCTCCCCCTCCCCCTGCTTAGCAAGTGGGAGCCAGTGAACTACACATCTTGTGAAAAGATTGGCTATGTTATTTAGTATGAGCTCCCCATATGCAAAGAGAAGAACAACCATTTGGAAGAAAACAAGAGACAATACGACAAATAGTGAAGATCTCTGGTTGTCTAGCTTTGAAATTTATGCTTTCTTATGTCCCGTTCTGTTCTGTTTTGTTGTGTTTGATTTTACTCCCTTTTAAAATAAAATTTAAAATAATTTTTAAAAAAAGAAAATATTTGATGTTTGGCATTTTGCATACAATCTTCTTTATGTCCTAATCTCTGATTTTATTGTATGTATTTCTTCATTGTTAAAAAGATTGCGTATAAAATTCACAGCATAGCATTTGTTCTACTGCAGGTAGCTATAGGTTTTTCAAACTTACATTGATTTGATCAACAGAAACAAGTGATATGGGTTAAATAATAAAATTACCTTTTCCTAGGTTTGCCCATTTGAACACAAAAGAAGGCTGATACAACCTATTGTTAACATACAAGATCAGTGTGTAACCTCTTAGTTACCCCAGGAAAATCTGACACCTCTTAAACCACAATTTCCCATCATTTTTCCACTGTCATTTGTAACAACATTAAACTATCCCAAAAAAAGAGAAGAAGAAGAGGGGGAGGGGAAAGGGAAGAGGAAGGAGAGAAGGAAAGAAGAGAAGGAGGAGAGAAGAGGCAGGGACATGGAGAGAATGAAGCTACTTGAAGTGATAGATAAGCTAATTACCTTTAGCATGGTGATCTTTTTACAGCATATATATAGATATATATAGACATATATATCTATATATAAATCTAAATCTAAATGGGGAACTACTAAGCCAAGTTCCACATGATATAATTTGCAATTAAATAATTTATACTACTAAATAATATAAAAATATCTATATATATGCTGTAAAAAGATATATCAGAACATCAAAGTGTGTGCCCTAAATTAATATAATTTTTGTTAATTATACCTCAATAAAACTATGAAAATACTACTCAAAGGATTACAAAAAAATTTACTGAAAATTGAGATGATATAGTGCTTGCCACTGAAACACTGCATTAATATTTGGTCTTAGTTTTCACTGTTGCTAATGGTAGTCTCTAAGATAAATTGAGTTTACTATAAAAACAAATCTAGTATTAGGAGTCATAATTTGTACCAGACTCACAGGGGATAAAAAATCTTATTTCAGGAAAGCAGTCAAAATGACATTGCTGCCAGAAGCTTTATACCATTCTGCAATGTATTTCCCTTGTATTAGAAGAAAGGACTTCAAAGCTCTAAGAATACACATATGTTCCAAGTATGTCTAAAATCTAAATGGGGAACTACTAAGCCAAGTTCCACATGATATAATTTGCAATTAAATAATTTATACTACTAAATAATATAAAAACAAGGACAGATAGAGATGGAGAGATGACATAAATTACAGAAGCAAAGAATATCTAGTTGGGAAAAATAAACTTTCTAAAACACAAATGAGATCAGTAACTCATCACTTTTAGGACAGCATCCAAGCCCCTCAACATGTCCTACAAGTCCTTTTATTATGGAAACCTGTCGTAGTCAGGGGTTGTGCAGGGAACAATTAGAATCAAGACATGGAGTTTATAATACTATTTTTGTGATGGTCACCCAGAGTTAACACAGGAAAATGCAGGAAATCTATCCACAATGCTAAAGACATAGAATATTCAGCCAAGGGCCTGAATCCCATGGCAATGTCCCACATGAGTCCAGATGAAGACCCAGAGCTCATGACAATGCCTCCCAAGAGTCCAACTGGAGGTCTAGAGCCCACAAGAAGGACTCACGCCAGTCTTTTTTTATGGATCCATGCTGGAAAGGCCCAAAGGTCAGTGGTGGAAGCTAGAAAGTCTATGCCAGCAGGGCAAAGGAGCTGTGCTGGTAGGTTAAGGGCTCTATGCTGGAGCCAAGAATTCACACTCAAAACAAAGACCAGGGCTGTCCTGAAAAGCACCACAGCCATCCTCAGCAACAGGGAGGCCTCGAGTTCCTCCAACAATAAGCACAGTCGAGCACATGCCAGGAAGCCAGTGTGACGAGTTCATCCTGGAGACCAAGTGGCACATGTCTCCCCTCCAGAGCCAGGAAGCAATGCTTGATGTAATGACCAGAGCTTCTCCAGGAGAACCAATGGCTCAAACAGAAATATGTAGGAGAACCCACAATGCCTCAATGTATTCACGCATAGCTTCTCCTCCACCTCTCTATCCATGCTGGCTCTATCCTTTCCTCAGGTGGAACATTTATGCTAAGTGCCCTGCTGATTTAATTCAGCTGGAGTTAAGTTGACCACCGGTTTTTAATCCATAACAATCCACCCCTAGTCAACTTAATAACCACATGCATTTCCTTAAACTACAGTCCTTAAATCTACAGTGGCAGATTTGTGAAAGTTAACACATCTTGGTCTATTCAGATGTACAGTAATACAATAATTACATATATACAATTCTTTTTACTCTTATTCCTGCACCAAAAGCAAAACATTTAAAGGATGACCAAGGTTCAACATTAAAACACAGTACTTTGATTAATTAACCTGGTTGCAAACATATAAAACAACATTAAAATCAAACTAAAAGACAATTACAATCACAGTCCTTGCTCCCCATTAACTTTTAACATGGCATGGCAAGACTAAAATATAAGGATCTCCTGCAATTCAAATGTACTCTTGATTTTTCCATTGTGCTCTTCTTCTAAACAACTGTTTTCCTTTGTTTCATCTTTGAAACCCACAGTTTCAATGGAGCCTTCTTTCTGGCCAAATGTTTTAAATTACTCTACCAGCTCTTTGCTCTAAATTTTCAACATAGATCTGGTCAAAAGTTCTCTAAAGTAACCATGTTATCATCCCAACAGTAGACTGCACTGAAATGTTTCTGCCACCCAGGTAATATCTCTAAATACAAGCAAAATGAAGACCAACTTTCAACTAAAGCACAATATACTACCTGGACTCCAGCAGACATAGCAGTCCTTCTCAAAAAAGCCTCCCAAGCTTCGTCTTAACTGGCAGCATTTCCATCAGTACTCTGATTTTCCAGGTTCCCAACAGTCTCCAATATGATCTATAGCATACAAGGGCTGCCTCTTTGGTCAGTCTATCAGAATCTTTCCAAATTAATTTCTAAGGCCACATGTCACATGGCCACACAGCAATGACCCCACTCTCTCAGTACCAATTTCTGTATTAGTCAGGGTTTTACTACAGAGAACAGATATAACATGGGATATACAGCTGTAAAAGAAACAAGATTGGCTTACGATGGCCAGCCACAGAGTCGGATGAGGAAGTGTGCAGAGGGTGTCTACACACTGGAGGCCGAAGGATTCAATCCAAGGTCTGGAGTTCACCCTAGTGACTTGTGCAAGTCCACACTAGCAGGCTGATGAGTCTGCGACAGAAGACCAAAGGCTCTACAATGAAGAGTCTATGCCAGAAAGCTGAAGAGTCTACGCTGGAAGCCAGGAGACCAGATCCAAACCAAAGGCGAAGACTGGAGCTTCTCCCAAGAAGGGAATGCATCTGTCCTTCCTCCTTCCCTTTTATACCTCCAGGTGATAAACCACCTTAGGGTGGGTCTTCTTCTACACCCTTGAGTGTAGAGTTGCTAAACCCACTTAGTTAAGCTTCTAAATGTCTCAAATTGACACAATCAATTAACCACTACAAAAGCTAAATTAGGTAGAAATATTACAGGAAGTCAGACAGGTCTAGGCCCTTGAGGTTGTGAGTACTGAAGATGAGAGCATGTTACAACTGTGGCTGGAGGCACATCTGTTGAAGACCAGGCCACAAAATAAAGGCAGAATGACCACGCCTGCATGCTTCCCCATGGGATAAGCAATAAATTGAAGATTATACTATAATTGGTATCATCAGGTCCAATAAAACCAAATAGATGTCCATCACCCAAGTGGGTGACCAGGACCTCCTGATCTATTCCTTCCTAAAAAGGTCTTTGTTCTTTTCATGTACACTTACTACATGACCTGCTTCCCCATTGAATCAGCATCACCTAAGTGACTCTACTTGTAATCTTATTGGTTGATCATAGTTTTGTATTTTTTGTTACAATGATAAATTTACACTGAGAACATGGGACAATTATGATGCTTCTTTGATGGGACATTTTTGTTTGTAGGCAAGGTCTTGTACTTCTGTTTTGTATGTGCTGCATTTGGACAAACTAGTTGCTGAATTTATTAGTGCTTTTTGCTTGACCTATTTGACTTGTTTTGATTGTTATTATTTATTGTCTTATCTTAGAAAAGTAATGTTAGAGCATATTCTGATGGACTTGGAAACTAACCAAAATGTGACAGTGGGACAGTCTGGCCTGATCTGCCCTCTACAGTCTAGAGAGGAATGTTTAGTCTGTTCCGGTCTAGTCTTCTGCTGGTGATGAAGCAATCCTTGTTCTTCAGATTCCTCACTCTTGCCTTTCCAGGCTGAGGCTGATGATTTATGAGCAAATTGTCTCAATAACTCACTCTGAGCATGAAAAGAAAAGACTACCTTTTTCTGATCTCATTTCTGATTGCTTCCTGTCACTTTGTACTTTTCTTTTTTGGAGGCATGATTTTGCTAAAGAGGGAGAAACCCTGAACTCTCTAAATCTTTCCCTCCTTTCCAACAACTAAGAAGTTTTAAACTGTGCCCACAGAAAATGAGCATTTGCTAGTGTTGAAGGCAGGAAAATCATCTTAGATAAGAAATACATACCCAGTCTCAGATTAGACATCAGAACTTTGCCTGTCCAGAAGAACATGCATGAAGTGATTCTCCACTTAGTGCTTCAAGTACAGTCTCCCAATTAAAGGAAACTGAACCCAAGACTCTGTGGAGAGAACTGGCAACTGGGTGAGACCACAAGAAGTTATTTCCTAAAACACAATATTTACGGGACCAAAATATATTCAATTTAAAGGAGAATTCCCAACCTCCTGGATATCTCTCTCCTCCTAGGTCTGGTTCTCATCATTTATGTGTGTAGGGAAGGGAAATACTTTCACTAATGTGCAAGTTGTGGTTGCTGAACAATGGGTACAAGTTTTTATCTGTGAATTTCACAAGTGTTTTGTAAATATATAGACATAGAAATTTTATAGTGGATTTTGAGTAAAATTTTGCCTTATCTTGCTACTAAAGAAGATTGCCTAGGTGATTAAATAGATAACACAAATGCCTTTGGGGACTTCTTTGTCCTAGGCCCAAGGGCAAGATTTTTCCAAGCCATTACTTGCCTCTATCTGTCTCTGGAGGTAAACTCTTTTTCAGACTGGGAAATGCTCACCCACCTTCAATTTGACATTTAATTTTCCCCCCTTACTGTCAAAGAATTGGAAAGCAATTGCTCAAGTCTTTTGATTATTTTAACTTTAATAGCAATGCTTCCTTCTTTAGACGTGACTGTTATATCAGGAACTAACTGTAGTTTGTGCTTTTGGAAACACATGCTGAAGTTAGGAATGTAAGCCTCCAGAGAAGGTAGGGGAGCACGTCAATAAGGGTTGCTAGTCTAACCCAGCCTATCTTGTGGTCACTCTCCAAATAGCAGACAACTGCTCTGGAGCAGGTCACCGCAGGAGACACCTTCAGAGAACACAGAAACCAAATAGGAATTAAAAGGGATGCCTATTTTCCCTTGTTTTACTGAAGGTAAACTCAATATTGAATTCTCTTACTCCTTTGAAATGTATTCTTAAGCACTGGAAATTGTTTGACCCTCAAATATTGAGAAAGTTTAATATTTTTCTGCACCCACACATGTCCTTCTTACCCTCTAGAGCCAAAATGGAATGCAAAGAGAAATATTAATTATGATACTATTTTACAACTAGAATTGTACTGTAAGAGAGAGGAAAATGGTCATAATTACCTTATATTCTGATATTCTTTGAATTAAAAGATAATCTTTACTCGCACTCAAAATTCAAATATAAGCCACAGGAAAATCAGGCACCTCTGGCTCTTAAGGCTCAGTTAGATGCATTGACTGTCACTGAGCCTGAGGTTCCCCTCCCTTACCCTTTGGACCCTAACAATGAAGTTTACAAGGCAACCTTAGTCAAAGCTTCCCCCACTATTACTAAGCCTGAGGTTCTCCTCACTTGCCTTCTGGACTGTAAGGGTGAGGCTTACAAACAAACTTGAATTGAAGTCCCCATTGGGCTAAATTCATGCCTGTCTGATTTTGTTCAGACTCCTCAAGGGCAGTATCCCTTGTAGAAGGTAGATGGAAAATTTAGCCCTAGCTGTGTTCATTTGTCCTTTCCTCCTAGTGACCTCAAACAGATCAAACAAGATCTGGAGAAATTTTCAGGTGACCCTGATAAATACACTGATGTCTTTACAGGACTTACTGCAATCTCAGACTAGAATGGAAAGATGTAATATTGCTCTTAAATCAAAACATTGAATATTTATGAGAGATAAGCAGCATTTAAGCTGCTATTACATCTGGAAACAAATCATACTGTTAATTTTATAAGACCAAAGACAGGCAGCCAGTGAAGCAGCCAGTTCCTGCTGGAGTCCAAGCAGTTCCTGCACAAGATCTCTACTGGCCTACCAACTGAACACATTAAAATAAGAAACATCTTCAGACATATATTCTTGAATATCTAAGAAGGGCAAAAACAAAGTCTTTCAATTATTTTAAATTATCAACTATTCATCAGGAGAAAGATGAGAAAACCCCTGCTTTCTTAATATCATTAAGATCATTAATAAGAGTCATTGATAAAACATACATCACTCGTTCTTGATTCAGCAAAAGGACAGATTATTATTATTATTATTATTATTATTTTGGTGCTGGGGATTGAACTCATGACCTTGTGTTTGCCAAGCAGGTACTTACACCACTGAGCTAAACCCTAGCTAAGGACAGATTATTCTTTTATTTTTTTTAAATTTTATTTTAATGGGGTAAAATTAAACACAACAAAACAGAACAGAACAGGACATAAGAAAGCATAAATTTCAAAACTAGACAACCAGACATCTTCACTACTTGTCATATTGCCTCTTGTTTTCTTCCAGATGGTTGTCCATATCTTTACATACGGGCAGCTCATACTAAATAACAGCCAATCTTTTCACAAGATGTGTAGTTAACTGGCTCCCACTTGCTAATGTGTGGGGGACACAGGACGAGGGACAGGAAAACATGCGATGTTTGATTCTTAGCCAGAGTGCCGGCAGGCTCACAGCCACCACCCCCTCAGAGAGCGGAGGAGCTCCTTGTTCTCCCGGCACCCCGAGTCAACCACATGGTATAGTTCCTGAGGTGCCAGGGTCTCTCTCCTGCAGGCCTCTGAAAGTCTGCCACACTCACCTGCTCTTTCTTTCTGATGAATTGACCATTACATTTCCAAAGTTCTGAAATGGCCAAGAGACCACAGAAAGAATTCTCTTTAGGCTCCTGTTTGAAACCAGTAGCTACAGCAATCTGCTGGCCTTTCATCAGGGCCACAGGACAGATTATTCTTAAAGACAAGTTTATTGCTCAGTCAGTCTTAAATATTAAGAAAAATGTTCAAAAGATGGCTTTTGCTCCACGTAGTTCACTTGATACCTGAGTAAGAATTGCCTGCTTGGTATTTTATAATCAAGACCAGGAAGAGGCCAAGTGAAGAAAACAAAAAGAAACAAAAGTCAAGAGACTGTGGCTGCCTTGGTTGCAGCCTTAAAAGGAATAAAGTCTGTCTGATTTCTGGGGCTCCAACAACAGCTCCATGATTAAAGTCACCTGCTATCACTAAGGAAAGCTAGGCTACCTCAGGAGGAACTGTAATAAAACCATCATGACAAGAGGCCCGCTGAGCTATACCCTGGTTGCAAAGGTGGCTACTGGAAGTTGGATTGCATCCTGAGGTGGAGGTACCAGGGATCAGACTCATCTTATCAGCTGGTCCAGCAAGAGTGAAGGGCCCCTTGGCACTCTGCCTTTTTCCTCTGATCAAACTATCATCTTCACAGAGAAGCCCCAGGTAAGCATGACTACAGAGGGAAAAGAAGCCAACCTGTTTCTGGGCACTGATACATGCCCCTTGGTCCTTCTTTTCAGTCTTGGTTTCTTGGTCCTTCCTTTCAACCCTGGTCTTCCTCCAGCCATCATACTGCAGTGAAAGGAGTCACTGGAGAGGAGGTAACTTGCTATTTCTCACAACCCTTTGGCAATAACTGGGACAGTTTTCTCTGCTCCCACTGCTTTTTGATTATTCCTGAAATCCCAGTTCCCTCCTGGGGAGAGACAGTTTATCTTATTTGAATACAGTAATATCACACACCAGGTCAAATACTGCCTCCCTCTTATGTAAACAGAAATAAATTCTGGGCAACTAAATGTAGAATAAGAAAAACTGACCTACTGCAAAGACATCTGAAATATCCCTACTATTTTTTCTCACCAGAAACAATAACCCTAAGGCCTGAAGTTAAAAAAGAGCTACTGCCTATAACCAGCCACTTAAGGATACAAGGTTTACTTACACCCTGTAACAGCCTCTGCAACACTCCAATCTCAAAAACCCAATGGCCAGTGGAGGTTGGTACAGGACCTCAGACTGGTAAATGAGGCAGCAGTGCCAATTTACCCATGGTATCTAACCCATACACTCTTTCTTTTTAATCCTTCCCATATAGATTCTCAGTTTCTTTTCGTCTTTAAAAATCCTCATAACCAGGACTCTCAACTGACTTGCACTGCTTCTCCTCCTGGGTTCAGAGCAGTCCTCATCTTTTGGACAAGTGCTTTCCCACGACTTGGCATGTTTTGAATTTTCCCAAGTTACAGTCCTGTAATACGTAGATGATATACTGTTATGCAGCCTCTCAGAAGAGCTTTCTAGCCAAGGCACCCATACTCTGATGAATGGCATTCCAGAAGCTTAGACAAGTGCTCTTAGATGCCTCAGCACTGAGCCTACTGACAGGACACCATAGCAGCAAGTACTTGTAATTGTTTTACAAAAATTTTTTAAAAGCCCATATTGGTCAAATAAAATTCTAAAATAAGTACCAAGATTTCAATATCATCATGCAAATTAGTAGATTAAGACACACAAATAGAAGGTGCCTGGCTCTGAATATATAATCCTTATATTGCTACTAGCTACTCTAAATTTAATCAGAAAGAATCCAGCTCCCAGAACTCAGATTTAACCTTAACAAGATGTACTTTTATGCATTTCTAAAATCTGAATTCTTCAAGAAATCATCTTTTTTTTGTTTTGTTTTGTTTTTGTTTTTGTTTTTGTTTTTGGTACCGGGGATCGAACTCACGACCTTACGCTTCTTTCTTGACTTTCTGCCCCAGATCTCCTTATCTTATCTCCTCTCCTGCCCAGCAGCTTCATTTGCTGAGCATTTTACCTCACAAAAAAGCCCCAGGGAGCTGTTCATTGAATGTGGAATTCCCAGCCAAAATTCTGAGACTTGAATGGCAACATTCCAATTAACTTTATACTGATGGTGGAATTTTTGAATTATGAGGCAGAAATGTATTCTGTTAGAAAAGAAAGTGATCCACTTCAAGTATGATATTTAGGGTTTACATTCTTTTGGAACAAAAGAGCATTAGACAGAGTCTCACCCTAACCCAAATATGTGCCCCAAAATCTATGGATGTCTGCATCACGTGAAAGTGATAGAGAAAAGATGTAGTGTAAACTGTGTGCCTGCTCACATCAAGTGTACAGACCTTGATCCGACCTGCTGGGCTGAGAGGAAACTGGAGAATCCTGAAACTTGCGTGTATTATGTAAAGAATACTGGCTGGTGACAGGAAAACAAAATACATGACCAAAGTGTAAGAAGTGGAGGACGCAAGAAAGCCTGTGTGAACTGAGTTTACAAGAGAACTTAGAAAAGAAAATCTAAAGAGATTCACATGCAAAGAATGAGGTTTCTGCCCGGAATTTTCTTGGGACGTTGTAATAAATATTTAAATTTTCTTGAGTTAATTTTCATTGCATGATTAGTATTGTTTTGACTGTGGCACAATCCATATGGGATCTATTTGTTCGTTAGGCACAACTGGATATCTCAGGCTTCCCAGAATGCAAATCCAATCATTTCTTTTCCCTCCTGAAAGTCTTTTTTAAAGTTTCTAAAATGTCTTCCTAGCACTGCATGATCTGAGCTCTATATAGATTCAATCACATTTCCTACCATCAACAAAATTCTATGCTCTGTTCATACATAAAATGAATATTTAGTTAAGTGCACTGTGATCTCACAGGTCTCCAGGTTTCCACATTTCCTGCTGTTCCCTCAGCTTGAAATGTTTCTCTACCCCATTCATTCATTCATTCATCAATCCTTTATACATTCATACAATTCTTATGTTAGACACTGTGTCAACTTAAGGAGTTTCAAAGTTTAACTAAAAGACTAAGCAGGGAGCTAGGGTTCTTGCTCTGTAAATATCTTCATCCTGTGTAAGAAGAGGGCAAGAAGATTTCCGAGTGCTACACCTGCTCTGGGCGGGGAGGCAAGGGTGGCCTGCTTACAGTTTAAGGGAGGAAAAGAGGCTTTCTCTCCCCTCCTCCTTGCTCTGTGTGCTGCCTTGAATTGTTGTCCCAGTGCCATGCCACCCTGCCTTGGAGCCAGTTGATTATGGACTGAAACCTCCACAAACAGTGAGCTAATAAATCTTTCCTTGGACCAGGGATTTAGCTCAGCAGCATAAGTCCCTGCCTATCAAGCATGAGGTCATGAGTTTGATCCTGGGTACCTAAAAAATAAATAAACCTTTCCTCCCTTCATTTTGGGTGTTGGGTATTTTGTCCCAGCAAGGAAAGAAAAGTAACCAAGACAACAAACATTTACTGATCACCAAATAGGCATTGTTCTAAGTACTGAGTGACCAACACTCAACAATAACCACAACAATAATGACACAATAAACAAACAAAACAAGCACCTACTTACAAAAGATTTACATTCCTTTGGATAATCCTTCATACTATTCAAAATATACTGCAATATCAACAAAAACAGGATGTGGACCTTGTCTGAACCTTATTTAAGCATACCTTCATTTTTTAAAAAACATGAAACAATAAAGAAACTTGAATCTGTTTCAAAATATTATGAAATTATTATGTATTTTAGGTGAGATAATAGTGTAGTAATTATGATGTTTCAGTAAAAACGAGAATCTATCTTTTAGAGATACAAACAATTGTGAGTGAAGTAATATGATGTCTGAAATTGTATTCAAAATAGTCTTCTGAGGGGTGGGGGAAAGAGGAGAGCAGAGATGATATGAGGTGGGTTATACATAGACAGTCATTCAATTATCTCCTAGCTTTTGCATATGTCTGAAAATTTCCATAATGCAAGGTTTTTAAAGGGAAGAAAACAGTCAAGATGCATTTGGACTTCCCACCCTCCAGCGTATCTTCTCTGGAATGCATATTCTGAGGCCTACTCCAAGTTTCAAAGGCCGGTGACAGGCTTAATGATCAACTTGATTGGCTTGGGAGCCACTTAGGGGACTAGTAAAGCACACTTTACCAATACATACGTACTAGGGGATTAGTAAAAAGCGTGACTGGTGGATGCAGAGGTGTGACCTAGGGATCCATGTCTGGTCCTCTGGATATTTTGCTTTCTGGCACTGCTCCCTTGCTCTGCTTCCTGGCCGGCCACCATGACCTAAGCAGCTTTATTCTACCACGCACTCCTGCTATAATATTCTTATGTTGGTCCCAGCCAACCAAAGACTGAATCCTATAAAACTGTGAGCCAAATTAAACTTTTAAGTCATGGCTGTTGGGTATTTTGTCAAACAACAGGGGAACTGTCTACTACAGGGCTCTCTGGCTCACCTATCCACTTGACTCACCACATCATCACACCATGTTACTAGCACAAGACAATTAGTCATTTAAGGGCAGTCAGTGTCTTTCTAATCATTCTTTCATCAGCTCCAATTACTGTGTCTGGCAGAAAAATAGACCCTGGGCACCATCTCCACTAATGAATAACCAAACACTAATGGGGAGAGGGAATAAAAACAAGGAATTAAGATTATTGTGTACATGTACCAATTCCCCACAAGGAATGTAAACATTATGTACTACAAACATGTACTAATGAAAAATTTTTTTGAAAGGAAAAGAAAAACCAAACACTAAGAAAGTCAGATTTCAATAAATGTAACACTGATTATGAAGAGATACAGGTTTGATAGGGTTGCTTTTCTGCTAAGCAAAATGATCTAGCAATGAAACCAGTTCAGTACATATTGATTGAGTCCCTATTATGTAAGGGGCACTTTTCAAAACACCATATATTCCCTAAAACAACTATGTTTCTTCTTTGGGATTTCCAGGGAAAATTGAGAGAAGATACAAAAGTAGCCATGAACATGTGACCATACACACAAATTGACTATTTTCTTACTATTCCTCACTTTATCTAGTTAAAAGGAACAACAACAAAAAGAAAAAAATTTATAACTCTATAGCATTCTAACTTTTTGGTTTATTCATCTTATTTACTATACTGATGAAATAAGATCCTTATTACTTAAAATGGTATAACAACATGTAATAACTATACATTTATAAGATATAGTACAGTGTAATATTTTAATATGTATATATTTGAACAAATAAAAGTAATTAATGTTTTCATCTTTGTCTTTATTCTGTGTTTGGAGCCTTGGAGCTGTTCTCTTAGTTATCCAAAAAATATTGTATTTAATAGAATATTGTGAACCTCAGTTACTGCACTGTACTGGTTTTAGAACACTAGAAAATGTTTGAGTTAGAAATACTAACTACCTTTACTTGATCATTATATAAGATAGGCATATAACAAATTACCATACTGTACCTCATAAATATGTACGATTAAAATAATAATTAGTAAGAAATAAAATTACCTAGGCAACTTTAAGTTACAAATTAGATGACTTTTTATCCTTGGGACTGATTTCTTTCCTGGAAGAGTTAAAGTATAAAATATATATGTACATATTATTTACTCCACTAATGATATAAAACTTGTAACTATTGAACAGTTTCAATAGATGGTAGATGATAAGAATCTCTACCAATCACTTCTAAACCCATAGCAATAAGTACAGAAAATCAAATTTACATCATGATAAGATGAACAATATAGTCTACTTGCGAGGTGTTCCTGTCTACAAGGCAAACTGCCTACTTCAAAAATAAAATTACATTGTTGCCCAAGAAGAATTCACATCAAATAAAGGGCATTTTCAAAGCATATGCACCTAAATCACTTTGCTCTTTTATTGTAACTTTGAATCTAACATTATCAGGTACTTCAGCAATGACAGTATTTAAGAACCTATGAATAATCTTGGTCAGTGGCATAATACAAAACTCAGAAATATTATTTAACACACTTAATTCCATCAATTCTAAGTTAAAATACACTTTCCAGAGCTATTAAAACCCATAGAATATAACAGATCAGCAGGCAGGATGCATTACAAATTTTCCAGTATAGCTATAAAACCAAGTCTTGCCATTTTCACATGATCTTCCCCATCAGAGGCTCACACAAAACAAGTAACTGAAAAATACTGAACAAGGGAACGAATCTCACAAGTTTAGACTTGATGGAATAGGGATAAATATTAAAAGCCCATACTATAGAATAATACACATACATAGTTTTATCATTCTAAAAGTGCACTAAAACAAAAAAAGCATGGTAGGACTTCTAAGAAGGATGATATTAAATCAGCAGTAGCTGTCATAATGTTTTGTTTTCTTCAAAACAGCTATTCATATCATCAAGTATGATATAGTCAAACAAAACAGGATAACACCATTCCAACTGATGATTTAAAACTTTGAAAGACTTCAAAGCTATGAGATGCGGACTCATGCTTACCATAAAGTCTTATATACTCTTATCAAATCTCATATTAGGGAGACTATATGGTATTTACCCTTATGAGTTTGGTTTATTTCACTTAAGAGAATGGTCTCAAGTCGTGTCCATTTATTTATAAATATCTCGATGTGATCATTCTTTATAGCTGAGTAGTACTCCATTGTATACAAATGCCACAACTTTTTTATCCATTCCTCAGTTGATGGGCACTTAGGTTGTTTCCAAGATCTGGCTATTACAAATTGTGCTGCTATAAACATGGGTGCACATATATCACTGTGGTA
>PVJX010008318.1:0-66264 GCA_004027295.1 Dolichotis patagonum
CTTATCTTCACTAATAGTAGCCCCAGGACCTCTTATTCGAGTGGGTTTTTGAGCTTTAGTTTCTTTCTGGGTTGTGAGAGTCTATCTCTCTCTGTTTGGGTCTCTCCAGGGTGTTTTATTCTGGCATTTGAGCTGTCTCTCTCAGAGAGGGTCTCTCTCCTGCTACCTACCAGTCCGCCATCTTGTCTCTTCCCCCAAAGACCATTTTCTAAAATTGTAAAAAACACTACAAAATTTATCATCTTAACAATCTAGGTTGTATAGAATAGTGTTAACTATATGTATGTTGAAGTAGATCTTTAATTAAATGCCATTTATTTAGGTGTTACTGTAAATGAAATAGGAATTCTAAAATTATTTCTTATGGAAAACTTTCTTTAAAATTTTGCAAAGGCCCATGATAATTTTATAAATTAATAAGCATAGATCTGAGTATAAATATATTCTGGAAAATTATGAAAAATTTACCAGCAAAGTTATAAAATAACAACTTTTATATTTTGTGAAAGTTCCCTATTCCTAAATTTCTTTGTCATTATTACTGAGATTATTGAGTGTCTGCGTAGTGCTAGCAATACAAGCTTAGTTCAGAATATCTGGTAGTGGCACAGGTGTGGTGGTGCACACCTGTAACGCTAGCTGTGGGGGAGCTGGGCAGTAGGATTGCCATGAGTTTGAGGCCAACGTGGGCTATGTAGGGAGTTCAAGTCCAGCCTGAACTATGTAACTGAGACCTTGCCTCAAAAAAACAAAACAAAACCCCTCAAAAAACGAAAAATCAAAAAAATTCTCCAAAATATCTGGTCATTATAGACAAAATAGTATTTTTCTATTACATATATTACTAGAAAAGTCATTTTTCTAGATTGTAGGAAGCAAAAGGAAACAGATTTATTTTTAAATTTAATTTATGTTATCTTTTTTGAGACAGGCTGAACTGCCAGGCAGTTCAGGTTGGCCTTCAGCTCACTTGTTTTTTTTTTTTGTACTGGGGATTGAACTCAGAACCTTGCATTTGGCAGGTGAGCACTTATGCTGCTGAGCTGTATCGCTGGCCTGAGCTTACTTTGTAGCCCAAGGTGGCCTCAGACTTGGAGCAGTCCTCCTGCCTCAGCCTCCTGCGTGCTGGGATTACAAGGATATGCCACCATGCCCAGCACTAGTTTTGGTTTTGGAGACAAGGTCTTGCTCAGTAGTCCGGGGTGGCGTTGAACTCACTGTGTTGCACAGGATGGCCTGGGACTCCTGGGCACCTGCTACTCACTCAGCCTGCTGAGCTCTGGAATTACAGAAGTTAATGTGCAGTGTGTGCCTTAATAGGACAGCAGAATGCAGGACTACTTTACCAGCTAGCTGTACTCGGTACTTTAAACACAACTCGAGCATTCTGACAGTGCAGAAAACTTTATTCAAGTTTTTGGGTTCCTACATTACTAATACTCGTTCTTTAAAAACAAAATCAAAATAGGAAACTGCTGCACGAGTAAACCAGTCAGCTTTGGAAGCTGTCACCCCTTCCCCATCTTTCCAGCAAAGACATGAGAGCCTGCGGCCAGCAGGGTGAGTTAACAAGCGGAGTGAAAGAGCCGTGTGCTGTGAGGGGTGGTAGTGAGCATGCTGGCACTAGCACCGCTCACATTAGTGTGCACTGTACTAACAGGTACTGAACGTCAGGGAAGGTGCATTTCAAAATGCTAGATTTACCAGGGTGAGTGCTGAGTGAGGATTTCAGTTTTCCTTAGTGTTTCCAGATGAATCTGTAATTTGGGGTGATTTATGTTTTGAGTTTAATTGGAAAGAAAAATGTCTGTTGTTAAATAGCTGTGCTTTGGGATTGTGCTTTTATTAAAATTGGTTTACTCTTATTGGCTTAAAATACTTTCTTTTTTTATAGTTAAGTGATTTCCAAAAGAAAAAACCAAATGCTCTGCCTTCTGATTTTTTTTTTTTTTGGTGTCTGTGTGTGTTTAGACAATCTCGGCCGCCAACAGCTCGAACTAGCAGTTCAGGATCCTTAGGGTCTGAGTCCGCCAGTCTGGCTGCCCTGTCCTTAGATTCCCTTGTTGCCCCAGACACCCCGATACAGTTCGACATCATCTCCCCCGTGTGCGAAGATCAGCCCGGTCAGGCCAAAGCCTCTGGCCAGGGAGGCAGGTAGGTGATGTGGAACGGGACCCAGTGCTACGTTTTGTAAGGTTTATGATTCCGTTTCTGGTTTTCAGTCATCTCCTTCATACCATATGCATCAGATATACTGTGCTTTAATTACCTAACATAAATTTAATAATTAGGAAAGAATCATACATGTTTTTCACTTTATCTTCTGCCTCAGTTGAAGATAATCTAATTCTAAAACTACTTAATTTTTTTAAAAAATAAAATGACACAGAATTTCGAAACAAGATGATAGAAAATTAACAGTGGTTATTATATTACATACTGTCTTCAAAATAGTTGCTCAAATTACCAGATCTAGGCATGCCAAATTGATCAGACAATGTAAGCACTAAGTGTTCTTTCTTTCTTTCTTTTTTTTTTTAAATTTTATTTAAAGAGAAAAAAAGCAATACAGAAAAAAGGGTAGAAACAATACAAAACCTCAAAAAAACTATAAATCACTAGTTGACAAACCACATACTCCCTGAAATAGCTGTTCATGTTACAAAATTAAGGCAAACAAAGTGAACACACAGTGAAGCTACAAACAGAAAAAACAGGATGGAATAAAGCCAGTTGAGACAGTATAGTGAAATTGGCACAGAACATCACAGCAGGTCACCAGGACAACAGTAACAGGCAACATTGTATATCTCGTCATCACAATAGTTGTTCTTCTACTAGGTAGAGCAAAATCAAAGAAATACACATTATACAACACATCAACACAGTATTAAATAGAGCAACACCATTAATCAGGACAAAGCAAAACGGCGATAAAAATATCTGCCTTCAGAGATAGTAGAAGGAAACTCCCCCCACTTGTACCACATATGGTCACCTCCCAAGAGATACCAAGATCCCTGGATCCCGATTGTTAGCCGGGGTGTGTGTGTGTGTGTGTGTGGTGGTGGTATGTTTGATTCTAAGCCCGAGACCTGGTAGGCAGCAGGCTGGTTACTGGTTGGCTCGGTGCCCTAAGTTCCAACATGGTGCGGATCTCAGGAAACGCTCTTGCTTCTGGTTTCCCCGCCCTGGGGTGGCCGTGGCTCCCCACACCACAGTCTCTCTCCAGGCCGGCAGGCTGCTTACTCCTAAGTGTTCCTTTCAATGAACGAATAGAATGAGTAGTACAGCTATCTTAGCTATCTTATGTGTATATGTGTGTGTGTGTGTGTGTGTGTGTGTGTGTATATATATATTTTTTTTCTCTCTCTCTCTCCCTTCTATTCGCCTTTCCCCTATCTCAGTTGTTCTTTCCTTTTGAGCAGTTTATAGTGTCGAATTATTTAATAAGTAGGTTGAGGACTTAATAACTTGGGTAAACTAACTTGGATATGCATGGCTGTGACCAAGCAAAACTCATTTATATTTGATTACAGAAATATGCTCAATATTTGCTGTAATAGGTCAGGCATATATTAAAGAGATCAATTTTCTGTGATTTTAGTGCTAATATTATTTTAGAACAACTTAGCTCTTTGATTCCAAAATCTGCTTTGAATTATACTGTTCTTTATTGTGGTTATGCCACAAGCCAAGCACACTAAGGAGAAAAGTAGCTTCTATATTTTTCTTCTTGCACTGTTGCTGATACTTTAAGAAGTAGAGCTTTGCTTTATTTTGGTTTTATTTTTTGGCAGTATTGGGGATGAATCTCAGGCCTCAGGTGTGCTAGACAAATGCGCAGCCACTAAAAGTGGAAAATGTTCAAATTATATTTAACTGACAACATGTACTTAAGAGAACCTAAAAGGAAGCTTTTATAGTGCTGGGAAACCCCTGGTATTTTTCTCAAGAGTTAAGATTATAGCTGTGTCAATGTTCTTCTGTTAGTTTGTTTTAAAAAGGTGGTTTATTGAGTTGTTGAGTTTTTTGCTATGTGTCACCAAATTTCCAATCCTTCTGTGCATTCCAGAATGTAGCAGCATTGGGTTTAGCCTGTTAATTAACTCAGTGCGGGAGGCCAGAGGTCATATCGTAGCAGTTCGGTCATTGTGTTACTTCTTATCAGGATGGCACGTTATAGAGCCTTCTTTTTTAAGATATATGTACAAAATTTTATGACTTTTGGATTTTAACTCTGGTTTCAGTGCTTAGATATCTTCTGTGTGGCTTACGGTAGCTGACTATTGATTCGTATTTTTTTGGTGAACTTTTCAGGCGTACAAATCCATTTGGAGAATCTGGAGGAAGTACAAAATCCGAAACTGAAGGTAGAATAGATATGCAATACTCCTGTATTTTAGAACTATTTTTCAGTAGTAAACTGCGTGAAGAATTTGTCGTTTACATTTGTTTTGCTGCTGTGCTCAGTTTTAATGTGTAATACTTCAAAATTTTATCTGTTTAGAGTTCACTCAAAGCAACAGAATTTAATCTAATCTAAGACATCATTATTCACTCATATATAATGTCATCTACCTTTGACTTCATAGTAAAATTCTTTTTTTTTTTTTTTTTTGGTACCGGGGATCAAACTCACAACCTCGTGCTTGCCAGGCAGGCGCTTAAGCCACTGAGCTAAATCCCCGGCCCATAGTAAAATTCTTAATGTGTAAGCTGTCCTTACAAGCTTTTCCAGACAGCAGATATTTCACTTCTGGTCTTGGAGCATAACTTTTATTTTTTCCAATAGCTATTTTTTTTAAATACATAATTCCAACTTACAGAAAAACTGTAGAATAATACAAAGAATTCTTTTTACTCACAACCATATTGATGAATGTTACCTTAACCTATTGCTGTTTAGATTTGAAACACTGATTTTCCTGTGACTTGAACACTATAGAGAGGGGTTGTTTCTAAACATCTTTAAGCTAAATTTTTCACTGGAAATCGAAAAGGAGGCAATGTGTTTTATTCTTTTGGAAGAGAAATGTGTTTATATATACATAATTACCCCTTTCTACAGATTCTATTCTCCACCAGTTATTTATCGTCCGATTCCTTGGCTCCATGGAGGTGAAGTCAGACGACCACCCGGATGTTGTTTATGAGACGATGCGCCAAATCCTGGCTGCGCGGGCCATCCACAACATCTTCCGGATGACAGAGTCACACTTACTGGTCACCTGTGACTGCTTAAAGTGAGCACCCGTCCCTGGGAAAGCTTGTAGGAAAATTACTTACATGATTTCAGCTTCACTGAAGTTTGTTTTCCAAATTTTAAATTGTATTGCAGGTTAATTGATCCACAGACACAGGTTACAAGGCTTACGGTGAGTTCGACATGATTAAAGCTGTAAGTCCCTTTGTGTGTATACACGTCTCTAACTTGGTTATAGTCCTGGTCCTGTATATTCAGCTATGATGGTATCGATTAGGATTGCTCTTTATGCTGTTACAGGTAAGTGTCTGACCCATCTCCAACAAGTTGCAACTGAATGTTCTGTGTAATTTAAATGAATCAGTATAATTTGGTGTGATACTAGGTATTTATCCCTTAGTTAGGGAGCTTATATCATATATCAGAGAAATTAGCAGTAGGAATTAAGATATGAACATGATTATTTTCTAATTACCTATTTTGAAATTACCACCAGTGTGTATTTAATCATTGACCTAAGTAGATGATTGTTTCTGAATTTGATTTTGTAAAATGTGTTAATAACTAATAAAACATTATTTAGTAACTTCTATTCTCCTTAGTAATTCAAACCAAAATATGATACTTGTTCTTATGTTACCAGTCTGTTAATAAAATTTGATTTAAAAATTCTGTTTATAATATTTTTATCGAATTTAACATACAAGTTTGTCATATATGTGAGCTACTATCATGATTTGGAAGATCTCATATTTACCTCAGTGTTTTCTGTGGCAGTTTCCTTTGCCCTGTGTGGTTTTGTATGCTACACATCAGGAGAATAAGAGACTTTTTGGATTTGTACTGCGGACATCAGGAGGAAGAAGTGAAAGTAATCTGTCATCAGTCTGCTATATATTTGAATCCAACAATGAAGGGGAGAAGGTATCTCTCTTTTCAGAATGTTTCTGTTGGGAAATATCATTGCACTGATGTTTCAAAAAAGCTCTCAGGTTTTGCCTAGTGTGATTGAGCTGTGCTTTCAAGACTCAGACTTAAGACTCGGAGGAAAATAAAGTGTTGGTTTTGGGCTGAAGAATCCTTAAATCAGCTTTTATTTGAGACAGTATTATATTGAGTTGCAAAAAGGCAGTACTTATATCAGTCACTTAGATACTTAAAATTTTTGCTTTTGTATGAGAACTGAATGTTTCATACTTTTTTCACATTTTAGATCTGTGATTCTGTTGGACTGGCAAAACAGATAGCTTTGCATGCTGAACTGGTAAGAATCCAAGATATGCTTAATTTTCCAAGAATTTTAATTCAAGTAGTATGATACGACTTCTTAAAAATATTAATGAGTAAGTAAAATGATTACAAGGTTAACAGTAGGTGCCATTGCTGGTACAGCATTTAGAATCTGGATATATGTCTATCACGGGGTAAAAACTATTGGTGTGCTTTCTTGTGTGTAAACATTTTTAAAAAGATTGAAAAGGTACAAGGGTCATACTAACTGAGATGTCAAAATCTTAGTTATTTCATATTTAATTCATTAGTTTTATTCATCTGTCTTTAGGATCGTAGGGCATCTGAAAAACAAAAAGAAATAGAGAGAGTAAAAGAGAAGCAACAGAAAGAACTCAGTAAACAAAGACAGATTGAAAAGGTATGCAGTCCTGATGTCTCGTTTGTCTCTTTGTGCAGTGTTTGTGAAGAATTAATTTAGTACTGACTTTCACATTTGAATTTTCAAATGAAGGTCTGTATCTCCTTGGTCACCTACTTCATACCTAGATGATCCATAGCTTAGCAGGAAGGGGTAACATCTGAATTCTCCTGCACTTGCACAGTAGCTGTACGGATTTGTAGTGTACAGTGTGGCTTGCTACTAAGCACACATAGCAGAACTTTCATGTTGCAGTGAGGATTGTCTTGTCAAAGTAGTTCTTTTGAGAGGCTTTATAAATTTAATTGCTAATCCTGAAAGCCAGATTGTTCTCTAAGGGGAATACTATATTTTTCTGTTTGTTTATCATGTTGCCAGGAATGTCTATTCATTGTCTGTTCCAAAAGAATAATTGTTTTAAGGCTTGGGAACAAACCCACAGGAGGATAACGTTACACTGTTTTCAGAGCAAATCTTGATTAAGTGCTCTATGAGATTGTAAAAGCCTGTTATAGATTGACAATGGGAATAGAAGAGAAGAGATGGATACCTGGTGAGAACCGATTTATCAGTGTTGGGAGTGGTTTGGATGTGTGGACAAAGAAGAAGAAAAGGGCAAAGATGACATCCGACTTCCTCAGTAGTCTTGAGAAGTTGACATCTGCTTTAGCAAGATGACGGGGACAAGGATGGAGAAGTGGTCTGGAGAGGAGGAATGGATGAGGTGTGTGTGGAGTGACCCATTCTGAGGTTTTGCTGAGCAGAGATTCCTTAGGTAGTGTATAGTGAGAGATGAAGTCGGTGTAGACCAGGAAAAAAAAGAGGAAAACAGACAGAGCGGTAACAGAGTTCACTTTGGAGTTGCATTGGTTGGGCAGAGCCTTTTCTTTTCCTTCATCAAATTGCCAAAATTTTGTGTACATATTTCTGACAGGTGTGTAATTTAACTGTCCTCTTTGCCATTTGGCTGCACACACAAAAAATAACTTTCTTTTCTGTCTTTGCACTAGGACTTGGAAGAACAAAGTCGGCTGATAGCTGCTTCCAGTAGACCAAACCAAGCCAGTAGTGAAGGGCAGTTTGTTGTCCTTAGCGGTAGCCAGTCAGAAGAGAGCGACTGGGGAGAAGGAGGAAAGAAGAGAGAGTCAGAAGCATAAACTTCTCTGTGGCTTTTTGATTGATTTCCCCTGCCCTTAAAATCTGACAGTTTCTTTTAGTCAAATGACATAGGGTAACAACTATGTTTAAATAACACAAAGTTTGTATTTGCTTGTTTTAGCTTCATTTAAAAAAAAATAAGATTGATTGGAAAAAATAAGGTTGAACTTAATGACTTAGGCTTACATTGACTTTTTCCTTGAAAATAATGTAATATGCATTCACATTAAATTTTACATAACTACTTATTTCCCTCAACACACTGCTAAGGAATTATAGCTCTGCTGAAGCATTTTTCCTTAAATTGCTAATTTTTGTTTTGCATTGTAATTGACTAAGCCTGTAAGAAAAGTTATTCTGCAGATTCAGATATTCATGGATGTGTTCCCTCCCTTTCATTAGGAACATTTTCCTTAGTTCAATATTCAACTGAACAAGTTTAAAACTTTCTACAGAGAATTCTACAAGTTTGCAAATACTTTAACAATATTAAATGTGCAATAGAATCTGTATAAAGCCCTCAGGACAGATTGTAGACGTAAGGTTTCTAGTTGTGGCAGGTGGTGCTGTAGATTCTAGGCACTTTCGTGATTGCTTATGTTCCCCTGCTGTGTCTGATGCCAGAGGAAGCAAGCGTAAGTGTCTTCAGAATTGCTGCAGTTCTTGGCATTATATTACATATTCTTAGTTCTCAGGTTGGAACTTCAGTTATTGCTGCAGAGCAGTAATGGGTTAAAAGAGGATTTTGAAATTCATTAAAAATGATTTTTTGTTGTTATGCAAATACATTTTAGATTATGTGTAAAGATGTTACAGGATAATACATTGTATTTTCTGCATTGTGTGAAATAATTTTATTGATAATCAAATGATATTTCAAAAGAAGTTCTATAACAATTATGTTACTGCTTAAAGTAAAATTCTCAGAGTTTAGTTTAGAAAATGTAATCTTTTAAATTTCAGACTTATATTCCCAGTATTTTCATAATCCTATGTTTTGATAAAGTACTAAATCACCACTTTATATCCATAAAGGCAACTAACTAATTTATGAGTATAAAATAATTTGCACTAATTATTGTAAATACTTCTACTTTTCAAATGAGTAAACGCTCTAATTCCATGACAGACTGAGAAGGAATTGAATGCCTGGGGTAGTATAGAAGTTGACTAAAGAAAGCTTTTAGCCTGGTGCTAAGGTTAGAATGACATTTCCCTGCTGCTTACCTTCTATGTCAACACTTGATTTCTTTTTCTTTACTCAGATTTTAAACATGGTTGATAGAAGTTATACTCATGTTTCCACATGAGAAAGTTTCCACATGACATAATTGAGTAAAATACTTTATATAATTAAACATCTACAATTCATAAGGCTAATTTCATAAGGGAAAAGATTTTTCTTTGATATGTAGTTTAAGGTTTGATGGAAATGGCATCTGTTGTAGTTCTTAAAATATAACTCAGCTGTTTTCACACTTTGTATGTACATTATTTTCTGTAGGAGTGGGGTAGATAACTATATACAGGGTCATATATTCTTTTATCTGTGTGCCAAATGGCCATAATGATTATTTAATACTCTTTGCAGCCTTATGTTACCAAAACATATTGTGAACGTGTAGAAATTTATGGAATACTCTTCAATTAAAGTTTATTTTGTGCTTACTAAGGGGATGCTTTCTCAATAGTGTATCGTGCCTTTTGTTGAAGTTGAAATTTCTTCTGTGCTCAGCACTTGATGAGTCATAGCAAGTCCTGCTTTTAAGCCTTTGAGATTGGTAGTATTTCTGTTTCGTTAAGTCTTTTCTTTATGTAAGTTATCACTTCACTTAGTTCAGATGACCCACCAGGAAGGAGGGTCTTCGTTGAGGTGGTTTTGCTTGACTGGTCATTTGAATGGTAACAGAGCGGAGCCCTTTGTTAGCACCCTGGGGCGATGTACTGGCTGGAGTTAAGGGTATTTAATATACTGGGGATGCTGGACTCAGTTCCATTTAAGTCACATTTCATCGGAATTCTCATATATCCATGTCCTTAGGTCAAACCAAAATGCATTCCAATGCCAAATAGAAGTTATGAGTAGATTCAATAATTTTAGATGATTCACTTTCTCTTCCAGTACTATTAAAACTGTATGAACTGTTACTCCATTACTACAAGTATCAACTTTAATAAGCTCTGCCCTTTATTTATAGAAGGTGGCTTCTATAAATAAATGGCTTTCTTCCTAATGTTAAAGCTGATCTTGTACTGTTATATCCTCTTGTGAAATTCCTTTTAGCTCTGGGATACTTTGATGGTGATTGTTTAGATTTGAGGATATTTTTTCTCTGACTCAGAACTTACACTTAACGATTTTTTAGAAAGCAGCCAAACTGTTTTTGTAAAAGGGCAGAAATTAAGCCCTAATTGTGCTATGCATTCTGCTACATATATGAACAGTATTTTTGTAACTGTGATAACAGACAGTCAGTAGGTAGGAAATCAGTTATTCTTGCATCCTTTTAGAATTTTGAAAACTTACTAGGGACTAAAACATAACTATAGAACAGGGACCCTAACCTGTCAGTTGTATGTTTGTAATGATTATGTTTAATTTCAAAATAATTGTTAGGTTTCACAATTGAGGAGGAATAAAATTATTTCTATTTCTCTTGGGAGAAAGAGTAGAATGTGCATAAGGTAACATAATCTTGTATGATAAAGGCTTCGAGTCAGTTTCTATTAGGAGCCACAGTATTTATATCTTGAATCTTATAAGTGCTAACAGACCCTAAAAGCATATTACAAAACCTGCCACCTGAATAAAATGAAAATATTGTTTGCTTTGATAATAACCTCCTAGCATCTGGATTATACTTTAAATATTTAAGCATACCAGTTACAGCAAGCTCTTTGTTTTATTTTTAACACGTTTGGTTAACTCTTTCAGGAGATTTTTATTCTACATTAATTAATAGCACATGAAGATTTGAAACTGGAACCATATTATACTTTCTAACCACTCTTGTGTGACTGTTCTTGTTAAGTAATTCACTTCAGTTAATACTGGTGATTAAGCCATAACTGAGGTGCAGACTTGCCTTGTGTGTTGGGTGTTATTGTAAATGAATTGGTTACTACTTCACTGATACTGTTACGCAGTGTGCAACTAAAAGTCATGCAATGTTTCCCTTTAGAATTGGATTTAAAGAACTCATCTTCATGTGATCATGGTATACATGTGGGGCAGAGAATTTATTTTTTCATTTCGTCAGAATATTTGCTGACAAGGCTTCAGGAAGTATCTTGTTAGAAGATTTTTTAATGTATAATAAAGTCCATGATTTTGTATAGTCTTTTTGGTATGAAATATTTGATATCTACCATGAAGTTTACTTTTCCAGGTTATTTCAAATGATGTTTTAAATGTGTTACATCTAACCTTAACTGCAATTCCACAAAAGCTGAAGTTAAAAAAAAGTGTCATTTATTGGGGAATGTTTGTTACAGAAGCAAACTAATTTTATCACTACAACTTTTTTCTTGTAGCAAAAAAAAGAGACTTCAGTAATTACTGAAGATATGTTAAGATTATATATATATATAAGATGATACATTCTTGCTACTGTTGAGCCCTACTCACAGAAATCCCTTTAGAGGTGCCGGTTGTTGCGTGCTCCAGCTCGAGTAGCTTGGACCTACCGTTTTAAAACTAACACGTATGTACCCTCTGTGGCCTTTGCAGTTTATCGTAGCACTTAGAAAGTTCTATTAGGAGTTAGTGTTCTAATTTATATTGAATTTTATAAAAAGTTGTATATACAAAAAAAGTTGTCTATACACTTTTAAAAGGAAAAAGGAAGAATAGATGAAATTTAGAGCTACATGGTTTTTCTAAGTGCATGCATATCCTAAATATACTTGTATATTGACATACATACAATCTATCACTTGTTTATAAGCACAGAGAATTTGATTTAAAAAATAAAAATCTCATGCCAGCTAGTTTTGCAAATTTCTTAGTGGAAAAAAAATTGTAAGAATTGTTTACAAATCTGTACTAATAGAAGTGTTTCATTAATACTAAATATGAACATCAGAGGTACAGCTGACCGGGCTCTGGCATGAGCAGACTGTACCGACCTGCCTCTGTGGCAGCTACGGTGGAAGGAACATCGTTCTCAGTCTTTCTTTGCTTCCCACGTGCAGAAACTTGTACTTACGGTGCAGTTCACAGTACATAATCATTTCAGCTAACATCCTGTGCATACGTACAGTGCAGACCGTGTGGAAATACAGTGTAAACCATCGCCTTCTGTTGTCCTGGGGCAGGGCCAGCGCCACCCTCACGCCTGTTCCCATGTGCAGGACCAGGCTGGGTTCCGTGCAGAATCCATCAGAACCCACCGGCCCGTCATTCATGTAAAAACACTTGTAATTCCATCCCAGAGGTCACATTAGCCAGTCAGTGGTAAGAAGTCGTAACCACTGGAAAGGATGTGGGTTCCCTTAGTGATGAAATTTCAATTCAAGTTTCTATCTGGATTGGCTAAATTACATCAGCTCTACTTGACTACAGAGAAAACAGTGTCAGACTCAAAGCTGGCACTGGGACTTCAGTACATCGACAGCCAATTTCTGAATCACACAATGGGATTATATCAATCTGTGTATCTTCCAGTCACTGATACATGTATGTTCTCTGCAAAAAAGATTACTGTTAAGAGTTACCCTGAGTTGTCAGAAATGGCGTCTGTCACTGAGCACAAAGACACTGGATTGCTATACGATCAATACAAAACAAGAGCTGGTATGTTTCAGTTAATTAAAGTTTCTGCTAGTTGGGGTGTGTGTGTGTGTGTGTGTGTGTGTGAGAGAGAGAGAGAGAGAGAGAGAGAGACACCGTCTGGCTGTGTAACCTGGCCTGGCCTCGAACTCGAGGTGATCCTCCCAAGTGCTGGGGCCACAGGCACCTGCCACCATGCCTGGCACTGCTTGGGTTTCCCCTTTATACTGCCTTTAGAATTCTAGCCATTTATATGGTGAAAGGTTCTGCTCAGAGCAGCTTTTAAAGAGTGTAGACTGCATTGGGATTTTAGTTGGTAAAGCCAAAAATAGGAAGCATACGTACTAAGTCAAATTTTTAAGAAAAACAATGGGAATTACATACCTTTTCCTCTAGAGCAGTTTGATTACCACGTTGCTGTAAAGATCCCCTGTCCGTAAAGGTCGTACTCTTTGTAAAGGATGTATTCTTTTAGGCGATTGGGTAGTGGGAGAAATGACATGAAGACAGGGCAGCGCAGACGCAAGCGTCCCATACACCTGCGGATCTTCAGGCGGCACAGGTGTTGTAGGGAGCGAGGGTTTGCTGGAAAGAGAGAGACATTATTCAAGAGGAGAAGGAATTGCTTCATTTCTTAGTGCGCTTCAGAGTTCAGTTAGCAAACGTATGTAAACCACCAGGATGTGTATTTACTGTGACTAACAAACCATCAGTTTTCACTGCAAACCTTTGTGTGGATTTGGATTCACAGCTGTGTCAGCTTGGCGTTCAAAGCACATCGATTGCGGGTCTGGCCTGTGAGACACAGGTCCTTAACTTTCTGTTAGGGCCCCTCCAAAGTGAAGGTCACCCGGGGGAGATGAGATGAAATTACTTTCCTTATGTGCTACTTAGGAAAAATGTGGTTTGGAGAAGGGTCTTTTGATAACTTTCACAAATTTGGATCTTGTGCTTTTTCATCTCTTTATTATCATATCTTTTAATTCCTGTGTCTGTAGTGTTGCTTTATAGCCATGGTTTAAGTGAATTGAGGAAAAATGCATTACCTGCCTACATAATAAGTACTTAGCACATTTTTATCTACTAGAAAGCAATAATTACAAATTAAGTTATGAACAATAACTTTTTTTTTTGGAAAGGAATACTCTATTTCTCATTTCTTTAGGTCAGGCTTTAACCGGAAGAGGACTCTTGAAAAACAAAAGTACAGTTAGTATTTCGTAAGAGTTTTCTACAAGAAAGATACTTACTCAAGATCAAATGTATTTCTGACCAGAGCCCCTGCTTTTGGAGCACAGCTTTCAGTTTTGAACAGATCCGAACTTGGTCAACGTAATCAAGCATCACTCGAACAACCCTTCCAGAGAGATGTTGCAGCCACGACAGAGTTATTACTTCACAGAACTGAGGGGAGAATATAAATCAGGCGCACTCATCTGTGATAGTGGCGGTGACCCTGTGGCACATACACTGCAGGTGGCTACTGGTTCTCAGCGAAACTTTAACAGGTTCACCAGCACTGCTGTGAGTTAGCCTGGCACTCATAGGAACCCTAGACTCGAGGTCAAAAACTGTGGTCAGGAGTTCGTCATCTGCCCTCTAGGCCTAATATTTGGAAAAATATTTACTACCATGTCTTCAGGGTCATACAAGATGGATGAAAGTATGACGGATTTTGTTTTATCTGTAAGCCCATTTGGTGGGTCACCAGCCTGTAAGAAAAAGGACCTTCAGCACTCGGGAGGCCGAGTCAGGAGGATCTTTGGGGTTCGAGACCAGCCTGGGCTACAAAGTGAGCTCAAGACCAGCCTAAACTTCTTAGTGAGACCCTGTCTCAAAAGGCAAAAAAAAAAAGTCCCTTTCCAGTTTCACTTGCAGCTAGGTGTGTCCCCTGACTACATTCCAGCCAAGTCTGAGCAACTCCCCCACGCCCTTAAAGAAGGGCGAGACGTGCGGTCTTCTCCTGAGTCCTTCCGTCAGTCCTGTCTGTCCGGGTGGACACCTGTGTACTGCTCTTCACATAAGTGAGTGGGATGAGCCACGTCGTCTGTCTGAGGCGGAGTCTCACTGTGTGGGCCAGGTTGGTCTCCATCTGCGGGCTCAAGCAGTCCACATGCCTCACTGTCAAGAAGCCACAGGGCGTGGCTGCTGTCTCGTTAAGAGTTTTAGTTTTGTGTTCTTTGGTTTTCTTTGTTGGTACCTGGGATTGAACTCATGACCTTGGGCTTGCCAGGCAGTGGCTTAAGCAAGCCACTGAGCTAAATCCCCGGCCCAAGTTTTGTGTTTTAAAAAATAATCTTACCCAGATACATGAGGGATATTTAGCCTTTAAGAAATTTACATGCTCTTTGGCAAGATTCCCAGATGAATATTCAAGTAATGCTGTGTGAGCCAGCTAGGAAGTAACTGATGATAAACTAGGCCTGACTGCCAGGTCACCGAGTGGAAAGTAAACCCTGTGTTAATCACCTAAAAGTAGTAAGTGTTACAATATGAAAATATTTTGCCTTTCATTTTTCGGAACTGATTCGAAGTGCTGCTCTCCAATTCACTGTTCCATTTCTAGTTTTAAATTTTGATAATGTGAATGCAAGTGTTTATAGATCATCTTGTTTTTGCTGAGAACAAGCCTGTGGGCTGAGGAATATGATGACCAAGAGCTTCTGTGTACCTGTGTGTGAGGCAGATCATTAAAATGGTAAATGCTATAAAACAAACGATCCACTGGATGAAGATGAGGGGGAAGAGAACTACGTCAAATAAGGTGACTGGGGGAGGGAGGGCCTTTGTGGAGAGACGGCACCTGAAATAGGATGGGAAGTGGCAGCCCTTTGAAAACGGGAAAAAGCCATGTTGGGGAAAACGGGACCAAATAGGTAAGGGAAAATTAGGGGGCTAGTGTGAGAAAAAGAGGTCTTTTGTTTGTTTTCGGGACAGGTCTCGATGTGCAGTGCAGGCGGGCCTTGAGTTTGCTGTGTAGCCCAGCCTGGCCTCACATCACTGCCTCAGCCTCCTGCGGGCTGGGACAACAGCTGTGTGCCACCAGGCCCGGCTGAAAATGTCTTTAAAGCATGAGGAGGGTCAAGTGTTAGGATTCTTTTTTCATGAGAAAGGTGAGCGAAGCTAATTTAACCAAATGTTCAGACAAAAAGTGCTGGAAAACCTAGAGATACGAGTATCGAGAAATCAAATTTAGCTGGTTGTCTCACAAAGTTTAACTAGATATAAGATGGCAGTCTTCTTTGTTTTTCATAAAACCTTGCTCAAGCGTTGCTCCATTTGTGAAACTTCTTAACATTTTCTAGGTTAAGTTACTTTTATCTGAATTGTCTGTCTTTACTGTTTTTTTTTTGAGACAGGGTTTTACTATGCAGTTCAGGCTGACCTTGAATTCACTTTGTAGCCCAGGCTGGCCTCAAACTGAGCAGTCCTCCTGCCTCAGCCTCCCACATGCTGGGATTACAGGTGTGTGCCACCATACCCGGCACTGAATATCTTTTGTATCTGTCTACTATTACATTTGTCATGTTATAATTATCATAATATAATTGTAATATTAATTATAATATATAATGAAATAATAATTACAATAATGTAATAGTAGCTAATAGTAATTATAGCATTTATTGTATGAGTCTTTCCAACCATGAGATCCTCCCTCTGAAGAGTGGGCTGAGTCTTGCCGCGGGCGCAGTACTCAGTCACCGTCTGTTGAGGGGACAGAGCCGGTGCTGCGGGCTTACCAGGGTGTCTTTGATCACCGTGGATGTCCAGCCTTCGGAAGCGCAGCGGTGCGGGCCCTTGTCCCCGTGAGGACAGTCGAAGCAGCGCCCCGCGTCGTAGCCGTAGCTGAGCAGCATCCGCAGCATGACCTCGTCTTTGAGCGAGTACTGCAGCGCCGACGGGAAGTGCAGCGGGTTCACCCTGCAGACGTAGTTGACGTTGGCCCCGTGCCTCAGCAGAAGGCTGGTCAGCTCGTAGCTGCCCATCCTCAGGGCGATCTGCAGGCAGTTGACGGGGTCTTGGTTGGGCAGCGCTCCGGCTTGCAGCAGCAGCCTAACTGAAGAGAGGTCGCCGTTGGACACGGCGAAATACAGGGCCGACTTCCGTTGGTCGTCGTAATGTCTACGGATTCGCAGGTCCAGCATGAAGTTCACGTCGAAGCCAGCCTGGATAAGCAGTTCCAGGCACTGCGGGTGCGCGCTTGCCGCTGCGCAGTGCACGGGGCTGATGCCACTCTGCTTGATGGCCACGAGGTCTGTAACTGGCACCAGCATCTTCAGAGCTCTGCAAACGGAGTTCGGAAGCTAAGGCGCAGTGTTAGTTCGTGAGCCTTTAACACAGATGATACTGATATTGTTAGTATTTTGAAACTAATACCCCAACAAGAACGGTTTTCTTCATCTAGAAGCTCGGATTCCAAGTAAATCTAATGGAACTACTGTTTAGGTTAAAACGTAGAATTAGCCAGTCATCTGAGCCCAGCGCTTCCCATGGCCTAAGGATGTGATGATAAAGTTTTGTCTTCACTGGCTACAGTGGATGCCTGGCCTCACCAATTCCTAGCTGATCCCAGGACCCTTGTTTCTTCACAAAGGAGGCAGGTTGTTGGGTCAGAGAAAAACGCATTAAGTTTCTAGAAGCTGCTGCCCCAAAGCTATAGTGTTTCTATTTACAGTATGCAGCTGAACTTACAGTAAGTGGCCTCTGTCCGCTGCCACGTGGATGGGCAGGTGGCCGGAAATCTTAGGGATGTTAGCATCGGCTCCGTACTGCAGCAGGAGACTCACACAGTCTGGGTTTCCCCCTCTAGCGGCTTCAAGTAAGATGGAAGAAGAATCAGAGGCCTGACTGTGAGCGCTGGCACCTGAGGGGAAACAGGCTCGTTACGTAAGAATTATTTTCACTGTATTACTTGAATAATGTTAAAAAATCTATCACACCTCCAAAAAGCAATTACGTAGAGCAAAGCGCTAAGAATCAAAAGTAAAATATCTCCTGCTCTCAGACTTACAAACTATTTAGGAAAAATGATGTCAGTAGTTTCTAAATTATAGGTATAGTAGGTGGGTTTTCGGAGTAATTTTATAAATTACTTACTTAGAATTTGAAAATACCAGTATAAATGCGTTTTTAAGTGATTTGTAGACCAGTCTCCACAAGCTCACGTTTGTACATGTGGTGTGGTGCTAACAAATCTCTTACCATGCCATCTACTGATACAGTTCTGGTGGAAAGGGGCATTTGTTGTGTTTTAACATGTTCTTGGGGGATTGTTCATAGGAAAACACCATGAAGCTGTTTTGGAAGTTAGTAGTTGCTGACAGCTAAAAAGGTAACTTATAACACATGCCCATTAAGTATCAGGTGAATAGGTGGGTAATAGAGTGAACGTGAGGGAGGGTGGTACATGCTGTAATCTCAGCAACTTGGAGCCTGCAGGAGGAGCACGCAGGAGGAGCACAAATTCAAGCTCAATCTGAGTGTTTAGTGAAGACTCCATCTCAAAATAAAAATTAAAAACGGGCTGGGAGCCGGGCATGGTGACACATACTCCCAGCACTCGGGAGGCTGAGGCAGGAGGATCATTGTAAGTTTGAGACCAGCCTGGGTTACAAAGTGAGCTTAAGGCCAGCCTGAACTGCATAGTGAGACCCTGTGTCAAACAAACAAACAGACAGACAAACAAACAAACACAGGCTGGGATACAGAGGCCCTGAGTTCAGCCCCGTCCTCCCAAAAAGATTCTCTCCTTGAAGAGCCAGTGTGTTACATTTCACCTGTAAGTTTGGACATCCCTTATGCAATTCACCTGGCACATCTAAAATGACTTGTGGACATTAACTGGAAACTAACATCCCCTAAATGACAGAGATTTAGATGTTATCAAGGGTTCAGGTTGCGCTTCGATGAGAGAGAACCCTCCCTCCCATCTAGAATACTGGAGAATAACAAGTCTGTATTGTTGAAGAAATGAAGTTTCTAGACATAGGAGAGTAGAGGCGATTCCAACACTGGGACTTTTGTTAAACCTTGGTAAAAGTTTGCTTCTCTGAAGAAAAATGCTATGCTTTTTGCTTCATCTGACATTGCAATCAACAGAGTCTTCCTCAAAGTAAATGGCAAAGTTTTCTGAACCAAGGATTCCTTCCAGGTTAACGGGGATCTAAAGTGGCCCCAGCTCCAGCGCAGGACGTGCGTCTGCCAGGCTCCAGTAGCTGGTGCACAGTGAGCCTAACACTGCCCGGTGCAGTTTTAAAGGGTTACACGGTGCAGCACAGATAGCTCACACTGGTGCTGTGAAGCGCTCACATAAACTGTCTTCTAGCAGTTTCACCTGCTGCCAGAACAGAGCCTGGGATCTAAGGAGAAGCGACCAGGAAGGACTTCCTGACACCTAAAGCCATTTGAAGAGAGATTCGCAGAGACAGAGACAATATGCTGCCTCAACTTTGATGCTGATTGTAGGAAATGACATCACCACAAAAGTTAAAAAGCATGGTGAAGGGTCAGTAAGTAAAACTTGTTACAGGTGGGAAGTTAATTTCATACCAAATTAATTCAGTCTCTGTCTTAGGCTGTTCAGTAGCTAGTGTGAACAGAGTTTTATAGACATTTACTTTGGTCTTAAATACACATTAACTTGTATTATTTTGAAGCTCGTCATCAAGAGGACCATACTTGGTTTGCATTATGCCTGGCAGTGTGCTGACCGTATAGAAAATCTTGCCTTTCTGCAGCAACATTTCCATGATAGTGGCGTGTCCATTCTGGGCAGCAAGAGCAAGAGGAGTGAATCCATAGGAGCTGCGAGGGTCCGGGTGCGCCCCAGAACCCAGCATGAGCTTCACCAGGTCCTGTCTGCCCAGTTTGGCTGCTTCGTGGAGAGCTGTCCTCTCATTGGCACATCGCAGATTGATGTTGGCTCCGTGACTGATCAGTAAGGCGGCCATGTCATAGGAGTCACGCACAACAGCTGGGAAATCAGAAGTAAGGCGGGGTTATGTCATGTTAGGTAGTACCTCTCAGGATGCTTGTTTTGTTTTTTTTTGTCCTTTTGAGACAGGGTTTCACTATGCAGTTCAGGCTGGCCTTGGGCTCACTTTGTAGCTCTGGCTGTTCTTGAACTCAATGATCCTCCTGCCTCAGCCTCCCACATGCTGGGATTACAGGCTTGCACCACCATGCCCAGCTCTCAGGATTCTTAAGGGGCTCTCCCCACCTCATGTTTTAGAATTCATGTTTAGAAAACACATTATAAAATAAGGCATATATCAAATAATGTTTTATATCAGTGGCTTTTCTGTAAGACATGACCAATTATTATTATTAATAAATTATTTGGTACTGGGGATCAAATTCATGACCTTGCACTTACCAGGCAAGCGCTTGAGCCACTGAGCTAAACCCCCGGCCTGACATGACCAATTATTGAATGTTGGTTGTTTGCATGGTTGAAACAAAAATTTCACTTACCCATCCTTATTTGCTCAAAAAATGGAACTTTAAATATTCAGTACAGTTCTGGAAATGCTTATAGCTGCTTGAAAACCAAAACAGCAACAGAACTTGGCTCAATAAACAGACAACTACAGCTTAACTCTGCACGTTTGGTGAGTGGCTGAGCCCACAGAAAATGATGATCTTTGGCTCTATTTCCTAAATTGTGCGGAAACCCCCAGAAAGTTTGTAAAGAAAGCGAATCTGTCATTAAAAACAAAACAACCCCCGAAACCCCCTGTAAAACTGTAAAAAGCCTAGAAGACTACGTGCTGTCACTCCTCCAGATTCGTTTGCACAGCGAAGTCGTGCAGTGAACTCAGTCCACTGTGACCTGGCATTTTCCGTGACCTCAGAATCGGGGAAGTGTGTTTAGGTGCCACGGAAATAGAATCCTTCATCCTGCCCAACAGAAGCCCAGAAGGAAAAAGCAGGTCTTTTCACTACCCTCATGACAGGTTCCATGGCTTAACGTGCTTTCTTTACACGGGACTTTACACACGCCGAGCTCTGTCCTGCAGAGAGAGGCTGGGCTTTAGAGCGCTTAGGCCCAGTCCCGAATTCTTCCCCCCGGACGGCATCGCCCCACACAGCGCTGTATAGCTGATGAGCTGCTTCCCAGGGGAAACTGCTGTTCGGTGTGTTTTCCACAAACACAAGCCTTGGAACACCCTAGGACAAACCAGGACGAGACCCCAGAGCTCAGGTTTAAGCTTTTTCATTCTTATTTACTAAAAGTTACATACACGCAGAGTAAAGATCTAGTTACTGCACGTCCACCCTTTGCCGCTCTCTTCCCCAGGGGCACCCTTTATCTGCTTCTGTACTTTTAATGTTTATATTTCTGTATAGTCTGCTAGTCCTACTACTTTTTTATTTTTTGGTTTTGGTATAAAGTTGGCTTTTCATTATGCAAAATGAAGATTAGACTCTTCTCTTCCTCCTACTCCCACGATGTGCACATTTCTCATGCCAAGCAAAATCCTCCCAATATTTTCATAGCAGAATGTTTTGTTAGGTAAGTATTCAGTGTCTACCTTATTTTGGTTATGTTGACTTTTCAAAGGCGGACCGAAATAATGTTTTCTTTCCTGCACATCTGTTGTTTTCCCTGGAGTTAGTCTTACATTTCATTTGCTTAGTTTTCAACTTGTTTATCATTAATTCAATCCCAAACCCTCTAAACTGTCTAAATTTCCTTCTACCACATTCATTTTCATCCTATCATGTCTTTTTTTTCTTTTTCTTTCTCAAATTCATTTTATTTCAAAGATAAAAAATGAAGAGAAGGCGAAGGAGGAGGAGGAAGAGGAAGAAAATTACAACAAAATTTCAGAACATGTCAGTCAGTCCATCGTGTCTGGGCAAAGCCTGTCTGGACCTCCTGGCCTGTTCCAATCTAGTTAACATGTTGTCACCCTGAGATTTCTGGTCCCCAGCGTCTTGGGGCTCTCATTTTTCTGCCACCTGAGTTGGGTCTTCATGTTTCTCTGACAGAGGCTTTTATATTTCTGGTTTTCTCCCATGTTGGTAGACCATTTGTTCTGTTAGCTTTCTAAGAAACCAAGAAATATATGTGAAAATTAAAACTTTTTGAGATCTCTGTTTCAAAAGATGAATTTTTATGCCTTTAATCTATTGTCACATTTAACAATGTAGAATATTAAATTGGAAATAATGTCCTTTCACAATTTGTGAAACTATTCACCACTTTCATCAAGCATGTAGTTACTGTTGAGACCACCAAAGCCGTTTTTATTTATCACGTTACATATATGACACATTCTCTTTCTTCTCAGGGAGCTTGAGAAGCTTTTCTTTATCCCTGGGGACTATGTGGGTCTTAAAAGAATCTTTTTCTTTTTTTTCTTTTTTGGGGCTAGGGATTGAACCCAGGGGCACCGTACCCCTGACCTACATTCTCAGCATGCCCCTGTTAAGTTCTGAGAGAGTCTTGCTAAACTGCCAAATTGCTCAGGCTGAGCTTGGACCTCTTACCTCCTACATTAGCATTCCTGTGTGCTGGAGTTACAAATGCGCCATCACACCTGGCTAAAAATTCTTTCTCACTGCAATAAAAAGTTCATGTTCAGTGAATTTAGACTATACGTGCAGAAAAGGAAAAAGTGACTCATAATCCCACCTCTTTGAAATGACATTTGGTAGCATTTTTGTTTCTCCTCGAGTTAGTTATTGTATGTTTAAAAATATTTTAAGTACATTTTATTATCCAAAATTCTGTTGTTAGAATTATTTCACATTATGTCTGTTATTTCACATTTGCATGATGATTCTTAGTCCATCACGAAACTAAAAAGTAACGGCAAGCAGAAACACCAAAACAACACCCAGGATTTGAAGCAGATTTATTTAACATCCATGGGCACTGATAAGGATTCAATTATCCTTCAAAATGTCAGGCCTTGTAGGGCATTGATAAGGATTCAGTTATCCTTCAAAATGTCAGGCCTTGTAGGCGCAGGCAGGGAGAAAGGTTTTTATGGTGTTGGTTGCAAAGGGGAAGCACACAGGCAGAGTACTTGGCTGTTTTTGATTGGTTCTTACACTGTCCATCAAAGTGACGCTATGAATCACAATGACCAGCCATTTCTAGGAGATAGTAGTAACGGGAACTGTAACAGGAACTATTACCTGGGCAACTGAAGTATACTGGCGGGGTGTGTATGTGTGTGTGTGTGTGTGTGTGTGTGTGAGATTTTCTGCTACAAAACCACATGAATATCCATTTCACTACTAATTATTGACACCAAATGTGTGTGGAATTTGCCTAGATGTCTTGTGCTGCATCAGTATGAATTCTGCTAATAATCAACCACTTATAATGTGCCATGGATGTGCTCTAATTGCTCTAAGTTTGAAAATAAAACGTTGAGGTTGTTGGGTCTTTAGATTTGTTGAGCTTGCCCTTTTGTGTGCCCTTTCATTCTGGAAACACATATCTCTCAATTTTGAAATTATTACTTTTACTTATTTCATTGTTAATATATTGTTTCCATCTTATCTGTTCTATCGTCTGTAATTCACATGTTGCTTCTCTTGGATTGTCCTAATTTTCTTATTTCTCTTTGGTTTTCTATTTCTTCTGGAAGCTTTCCAAACCATTACTTACAGGCTTGTTTTGAGTTTTTTCTTTCATAATTTTAATTTTCAAGAGCATTTTTGTTTTGTTTTGCTCTTTGGTATCTTTTGTAGTATCTTGTTCTTCATTAATTTCTTTCTTAATTTTGAATGAGGGTCTTGCTAAACCACCAAGTTACTCAGGCTGGGCTTGAACCTGTCATCCTCCTGCCTTAGCATCCCTGTGTGCTGGGACTGATTCCTCTGGTGAACAGTTTAGGCAAGACTTGCGCTCACTTTGTAGCCCAGACTGGTCTCGAATTTGCAATGATCCTCCTACCTCAGCCTCCCCAGTACCGAGATTACAGGTGTGCACCATCATGCCCAACCCTTTATATTTTCTTTCCTCTAAAACATGTTTTCTCTAACTTGCTTATATTTGTCAAAGACTTTCCTCAGGTAACCCTTAGCTGTTTGGAGAAAGAACTGGGTGGGGATTACAAAACTGGTTGGAAATCCTAAATAAGAAGTGGGAGTATGGGTTTGATAATAGGTTGGTATGTTGGGGCCATTTTTTGGGAAGCCCCCACATGCCATTATCTTTAGACTTTTCTTCTTGGTCTTCTTGGCCTGGTCAAGAGAGTAATGGCCCGGTTTCCTGCTTTCCAGGATCCTGGTGACTCCACCCTGTGGGAGGAGGGTTGGGTGTTTTGTCTATCTTTGCTTAATTTCTCCAGTGACTTCAATCTAGCATACTCATTCCAGTTCAGAGATCTGTTTCGCAGAGAATAAACCTCCAGCATTCTACCAGGACCCCAGCATGCGGGTGGGAAAAGGGATCCAGGGGACTGACATCCTGCTTCTAAGCAGTCTTACACCAATCTTTCCACTTCAGCGGCCTGCCCCGCACCAATGCAACCCCTCTTAGATGCCTTATTACCCCAGAATGGACTGGTTCTATTAAGACATGATACAAAATGAGCTGCTCTTATTTGGGCAAGTGCACCCCCCCCCCCAGCCAATCTATAGAAAGCTTCTTGAGGGTCAGATTCCCCTGTCTGCTCACAAGGGACCAAAGGGACAGTGCTGCAACTGGATATGAAAAGCCTCCCTTGAGACCTGTGGGTTGGGAGGAGACTCAGGCACAGACAACTCTTCAGAGAGAAACTGTTCGTTTACCTGTAAGAAGAGGAGAGCTACCTTCGTGATTCTTAGTATTCGGATTGCAGCCATTGAGAAGAAGAAAACTGACATTTTCTAAGAGACAATTGCTGACAGCCAGAAAAAGTGGTGTTTCACCATTGTGTGTGGTTTGGTCCCACATACTGGGTCTTGAAGCTGAAATAAATTCAGATGACACATTAAAATAAAGAAATTTAAAAATTTTTCTTCTGGAAGCAGCAAGAGGAGTAAAAAGGTTACCTTTCATGGTTATTTCTAAAATGTTCTTATTTAGCTGCACTGCGGCCTTGTGCAGAGGAATCCAGCCTACCTCATCCGCTTCATCAAAAGCAGAATGGTACTCGGTTAAGTGTGACAGTGCATCTTCCTCACCTATTGAGGAAAATGAGAGCAGATTCACATTTGGCGGGCACACTGCTTCTGAATTCCACCACCAAAGCCAGTGCATGAGACAACAGAATTAGAGCAAGACTAATTTAAATGGTACAGGAGGGACACGAAGGCCTGCATTCAGCATGTCATACCACTGCTACCTGAGAACACCCCCACTGTCCTGTCAAATACAGAAAAATTTCCCTTCATAAAGGAAGCAAGCTGGAAACTGTTTCTGGGCTAGGTTGCCCTGAAGTACAGTACAACCAGGCAAAGTAGCGGTTAGAGCTCATAGCCTCAGTAGTTTGCAGATTTTTCCTTAGAACGTGACTAATAATTGTTTGCAGAAGCCTCGTAATTTGAAATTGCAAACCCCACCCCCGCAATTGTATTTTTGGTGGGACGTTTGCAAGTAGCCAATCCGAGAGCATTGTTTAGTTCTCTTCGCCACTGATTGGCTGCTGCTCTGTGACCCACATCTGGCAGATGCATCAGCACTGCGCCTCTTAACAGGCTGCTACCTGCAGGTGGCCATCTCAGGTGTTCTTGGTTTTGTTCTTCTTAAAGCCCTAAGGTCCCTAAGATGCCACCAAAATGCCCTGCACCTTTTAAGGCTTTATTAATACAGTATTTTATTAAATTACATAACTCAGGGAGATATAACATAGCTAGGGTTTAAACTATAAAAATAGGTACTTTTAGGCACTGTCCTGACCATATCTGAAGTTACTTTTTCACAATTCAGGGGTGCTCTAGGAACATAATGAATTTTGATGGTCCACTATTTCCTCCCAGAAAACACATCAGATGGTTGACAATCAGATGTGAATAGTGCTCAGAATTTAGAAGAGCTGCTACCCTTTGAACATAGAAAAAAGTTGTCACCGTCACACTTTATCACAAGTTGAAAGTAGGAAGAGTACTTAACTGTCTCTATTGTTTCAACTATCTTCTTATATTCATCACTCAAAGAGGAATGGAAGCTGCATAGAAAAAAATATATAATTCCAAAATTGATTAAAAAACCCCTACGATATCTCATATAAACCAAAAGGAAAAGATAAAGGCAGCAGTAGCTAATTAAGGATGAACTCTCCTATGATGCAGTGACTGAGATTTCATAGAAACTTCTAATGGCACTGGGGGTGCAGTTCTGTGGGGAGTGCTTGCCTAGCACGCACAGCGTCTCAGATTTGACTCCCAGGGTGTAGGGGTGGGGAGTGGGGTACAGGGCAAAGGCCCCATGAGAGCATGGATTGCAGTTTGTCGGCAATCACAGTGTTGCTGAACGGACGCAAACCTGCCTAGGACTGAAATACCACAGGATCGCAGCAAAATTTAATGGCAACTCCAATAATAAAAATGACTAGCCCAAAATTTTTAAAAATAGTAAATAATCAGGTGAATATTTAAAAAAATATTCTCAGTCAGAATTTGTATTCAGAAAATATTAGCAGTTTAAATTTTTTATCAAAATATTTAAAGCTCAACATATGACTCAGTTTTAAATCTAGTAATAAAGACTGTTACCTTCCTATTTGCTTTGATTAGTCAATAAAAAGATAATAAATTCTCACAATCTGTCCTACTCACGTCTTGTCTTAAGCTTTCAATGCACATTTAGTATTGTATTGGTTTTCTATAGCTGCTATAAGAATTTACCACATACTTAGTGGCTTAAAACATTTATTATTTCATACTTTTGTAGTTCAGAAGAAGGTCCTTCTGGATTGAAAAGGAGTTTCTCTGGTTTTCCTCAGGATTGTTGGGCTGAGTCCTTTCTCTATCAACTCTTAGGTTCTCCCACTTCTACCTCCATCTTTTAGTTTTAAGGACTTTATGATTACATTGGGCCTGCGGGGACACTCTAATTTTGTTATCTTCAAATCAGCTGGTTAGTGGCTTTTTTTCCTTCTGTTATTCCCTAGTTGCCATATAGGGACACATACTCATAGGTTTTGGGAATGGACAGGGATATCTTTGGTTGGGGACATTATTCCACGTGACAAAAGTATATTCCAGTTTTTAAAAGTCCTGCAATTTTTTGTTTGTTTTGAGGCCAGGTCGGACTGTGTAGCCCAGGCTGGCCTTGAACTTGCAGTGATCTTCCTGCCTCACCCTCCCAAATGCTGAGATTATAGGTGTGCACACCATAGCCAGATAAATCCCTGCAAATTTCTGACCAAATCAGCAATCCTTCCTGAGTATCATACAATTCTTGCATGTCTAGTAAGTGAAGTGAAATGTATAACTAGAGTCAATTTCAGTTTCACTGAAGCATTTCAGTACTGTGTCTGTGTGTTATTGTGGATTGAACTCACAGCCTTTGTGATGAGCTGTATTTCCAGTCTTTCTACTGGTTTAAATTCTGAGACAGTCTTGCTAAATCACTAAATTGCCCAAACTGAGTTGAAATCTGCAGTCCTCTGTGTCAGCCTCCCAGAGTGTTGAGATTATAGGTATATGCCACCATGTCCCGTACCTCTCAAAGCATTTTTTTTTTTTTTTGAGACAGAGTTTCACTACGCAGTTCAAACCGCCCTTGACCTCACTACATAGCCCAGGCTGGCCTTGAACTTGCAGCGACCCTGCCTTCGCCTCCTGAGTACTGGGATCACAGGCGTGCGCCACTGTGTCCAGCTCTCAATACTTTTTAACTTAGTCAAAATCACTTACACCTTTCGACCTGAGATGGAGTTCAATTACTGATTTGTACATTTAAAATTTTTAAAGATTAAGTATTAACATGATAGATAATCTAATAGTGCAATTTGAGTACTTTAAATATTTAAATATTTTTAATTAAAAATAGTTCCTTAAGTGAAGATGAACGTATAGGAATAGAGCACACGCTGGAGTCAGGCTCTTCACTTCTTAGCTTTGTGGGGTTTTTTTAGCTTTGTGGATTTAAAAATTTTTTTTTTTTACTTTTTTATGAGTACATGTGATACATAATTAATGGATTCATGACTGGGAGTTGGTGAACACACATACACATACATCAAATCTTAACCATTTTTACTTGCTCTCCCTTCCTTTTCTTCCCCTCCTCTCTCCATCCCTAAATCTCTTAATTCTTTTGGAAAGATCCCTTCAAGGGATCTTTAAATATTTAAAGTATTCAAGGGGAATAGCAGAGGCAAATGGAATTTCTAGCTTTATTTTTTTGAGTAACACACATGCTGATTTCCACAGTGGTTGTCCTATTTTACATTTATACCAATAATGTAGAAGGGTTTCTTTTTCCCCATAGCTTTTCCAGCATTTGTTATTATTTGATTTCTTGAATATAGCCATTCTTTCTGGAATAAGATGGAATTTCAGTATTGTTTTAATTCACATTTCTCTAATGTCCAAAGATGCTGAACATTTTTTCATATACCCATTAGCTTTTTGTACTTCCTCTTTTGAAAAGTGTCTATTCAGTTGTCCATTTTTATTGTTTTTTAAAGTTGGGTGTCTAATTTTGTTTTGTTTCGAGGCAGCGTCTCACTATATAATGCACGCCCACCTCGAACTTACTTATATAGCCCAAGTTAGCCTTAAACTCACAGCAATCCTCCTGCTTCAGCCTCCAGAATGCTGGAATTACAGGCATGTGCCACCACACTGGCACTCTAATTTTTTTTGAGTTCTTTATATATTCTAGATATTAGTCCTCTAAAGAGAAACTGGCAAAAGTTCTTCACCATTCTGCATGTTGTTTCTTCAATCTGTTGATTGTTTCTTTTGCTATGCAGAAGCTTTTTAATTTGATATAATCCCGTTTGTCAAGTTTTTGTTCCACTGCAGTTCTGTGCAGAAAATCCTTTGCCTATGTCTTTAAGAGTTTTACCAATTTCATCTTCCAGCCAATTTAGTGTTTCTATTTTGGTGTCGAGTTCTTCGATCCATTTTGATTTTATTTTATACTTGGTGAGAGATATGGGTCTAGATTTATCCTACGTAGGGATAACTAGTTTTTCTCTAGCTGTTAAAGAGGCTTCCTTTTTTTTCAGTGTATGTTTTTGGCCTCTGTTAAAGATCAGATGGCTGAAGGTACCTGGGGTTGTTTAGTTTTTAACTATGTAACTTAACCTTTTTGTGCTTCAGTTTCCTTATTTCTAAATAAAGATAATAATAGTACCTACCTCATAAGGAGAGGTAATGAGAATTTAGAATTTAAATGATGTAATATTTATGAAGTACTTAAAATAGTGTAGGACACAGTGATAGTGGTCCCTCTATGAATTTGTTACAATTTTTAAAATAATATACATTTGATAGTGTGCCTTATCATCTTTATATTTAATGATAAAATTTGTTAGGGTTAAAATATATTTATCCAGTTTCATCTCCACAGGCAAAACAGCAAATCCACGGGTACCACCTCATGGACTCCAGGTTGCTGACGGACCGTGAGTGTCTTTGGCGAGCTGTATCTGACTGCAGACTGTCCGCACCCCGGTGGTTCTCACACCACTGATGGACCCGTGGGTCCTTCCAACTGTAGTGGTAACAGAATTGAATCTATACCATCAGAAGGGGTTGTCTCGTGGGGTTATGTTTACACACCTTCTCCCTTTGATTTGAGTAGGTAAACACTGGATCCCATCTCTACCTACCACACTAAGGTAACTTTCCATATGTCACGGTTGGTTTATATTTCTTGAGCACCGTAAAGACAAGAAATGTTAGTTCTTCTCTAGTCCTTCACAGCTTCATTTATTTCTTCCTTTATGACTTCCAGCCTGTATTTCCTGAGATTTACTGCTAAATTTCTTCAACCATTTTTTACTGACTAACTAAATTGTGAATTCTCCTGAAGCTTTTCCAGTTTGGACAGAGAGCATATCTGAAACGTATTTAAATAACCACTTTTGGCTGGGGCTGGCACCCAGTGGGCGAGTGCTTTCCTAGCATGCACTAGGCCAGTGATGGGGAAACTTTCAGAGCTTTTAATGATAACAAGCAACCTGCCGTGGCACACACGCCTTAGGTTTGCCATCCCTCTAGGCCCTGGATTCAATTCCCAGTACTGAGAAAAACAAACTTTGTATTGGGACTGACCCACCTCCGGTTTGGTCAGAACACCGAGAGTCGTGTTAAGGGCTAGTCCTGCTGTGGAACACTCACAGGAGGCTGTAACGGGAAACCACAGCTCACCTGTTCGCTCCAGGCTCGTGTGCCCTCAGCTCGCAGAGGTCCTGCAGACTCCGCTGAATGATGAGCTGGGTGTCCAAGTCCTCGTCTGCGTTGTCATCGCTGGCAGGGTTAGCCATGTAAATGTGCTCCGGTTTACTTTAAAGACAGAATGAATTAAACATATTTTCTAGTTATGAAAAGATTATCAACTGCTTAAAATTATAAATGAAATTTAGAAAACTTAAAAGTTGCTAGGATTGATAGATGAAGAAAATGTAAAGTTTAGGAAAAATATTCATCTAAAAATGTCTCCATGAACTTAAAACCGTTTTCTGCACTGTGGCAGGTGAGTAACTACTTAGAAGTTTATTCAAGAAGAAAACCTTTCCTACGTGACTTAGGTCAATGCCACTGTAACACTGAAACTGTTCATATGAATCTATTTTAGACTTGGCTTGTGAATTTTTCTCAGTGACTATGTAGTACTCACTCAAAACAACATCTTTCCTGCACACGGTGTTATGCTGAAAGTAACAAACACATATAGGAACAAATGGATTCTCTCAATACAGCATATAATAGGAATAGACGTAAGAGAAATCACAGCGTTTTATTAGGCAATATCTAAGTAGCTTGAAAGAACATCGTAGTGTTAGTATAGAATAGGTTTGATCATATACCAAAGGTTTTTACCTTCTGCTATATCCTGTAGGACAGCTCTGAAGTTTTCACGGTCAAGGATTAGCACACGCAGCCTCTGATTTTCGTTTATATTTAGGCTCCGCTCCCCTGCAGTGGCCATTATAAATAGCTTCACTATAAATACTTGATCATAAGACGGTCTGGCACATTGGCCTTGTTTTTCACATGTGGTCTGGCTCTGTTTGGAAACACACCTTTTCCTTCACTGCTCGATCCCTCAAATTTAAAAGATTAAACATCTTATTCCTAGAATAACAAGCTTCTGCAGAGGGCTTCTCACACAGAGAGAACTCTATCTCGTAAGACCCATGCACACAGACACTGTAAGCCAGAATTAACTTTCTATTTAAGAGACTAAACATTTTTCTCTGACTTTAGTACCAAAAGTGACTTGTCCACAGTGGGTAGTTGTCCCTCCCTTTCCTTTGGTTTACGGACCTGCAGGCTAAAGCATCCATGGAGTCCAAGGAAGCAATTAATTCCACACAAAATCATACAATTTTGATTAAAATTTTACTTTATTGAAATATCTTTAAATTGTTAATATGATAAAATTGTTAGTAAATTAACAATGGTGTTAATGGGTGCATACTAAGTGATAAAAATATGAACTACTAAAGATAATAAAGGGATGACTTGACATTTCCAATCAAATATGAAGCAGACACCGAGAAACACACTGCTCCTGTGGGTGAGGGTGTGGACTGCATCAGCCATCTTACTGCCTTCGCTATGTCAGCTTCTTCTCCACTCTGATGTCCTTGCCTAATCAGAGGGGGACCCTGAGGAAATACTAGTGACATTTTAGAAGTGTGAAGTACCGGGGTTGGTGCTTTAATAATTGTTTTAATATTTTGCTTATTTACAATCTCTTTATATAAAATGTTTATGGACTATAGACTGAGGTGGGTGAGTAGAAAGTAAAACACTTCTGAAAAGGAGGGAATGATTTAATATCAGTGAAAATTTATTTCTAGTATCAGTTAAATTTTAGCCATTTAATCCTCACAATTTGTTTTTTAACATACATATCAAACTAAAACTAAATAAAAGCTTCAGTTTTTTTTATATGCCTCACTTCTTTCCACATTTTCTTCCAGTGGTGTCTGCCTGTGATCTTGACAGTCTGGGCAGAAGGAAGACTGCATTCCCAACAAGAGCGGATGTGTGTGTGTGTGTGTGTGTGTGTACATAGTTAAGATGTCTATACTACTGACTTCTCTGAGCACAGTGAAGAGGAAGTTTGTATGGTACTGTTCACACAATTGGAAGCGGATGCCTTGTGCTCTGGGTGAATGATTTGGGGATGACAATGCGTAATGTATGTACCATTGTTGCCCCCGATTGATGTGTTTTGAAATTTGTTTTAGTGTTTTTTCTTCTTTTGTTTGCCTTGAAATAAAATGGATTTGAAAACAATAAATCATAAAATATGGGAAAAACAGAGTGGATGTGGATTTTGGGGGAGAATTATGAGTGCAAAGAACTTTCACAAAGACCACTGAAAAGAATGACGTCAATTTATCTGGTTTTATAATTTTTTTTAAGTAAGTGGAAACAATTTTTTTAAGCTTTCAGATATTTTCTAATTTGTGCAGTTTAGTCACCCAGCTGACAAAGGAGAGCCACGCCACGCTTGATCCAGTGCTGAGCGGGCTGGTCCGTTTTTAACAACATCGCAATGACGAAGTTGGTGGAATGTCCTGTAGTGGAAAGAGTTCCTTTACGTTCACTTGTCTTGTACAGTGGACAGACGTAGGCATCTGACTTCATAATCTGGGACTTTTGGGCTTGTGAAGAAGAGAAATATATTCAGTTAGTAAAGGGAAAATTGCCATTGGTACTGAAAGCACGATTGTTGTCTTGTAAAAAACAGTACCAAATCTAAGATTTTATCACATTTGAAGATCTTAACATTTTTGCATTGATAGTTGGTATATTATTATTATTACTATTATGTGAGTCATGTGGTAAGTAATTCGAGGTCTAGAAGTCTGGAATACACTGTAAATTCTGACCACTTAGCAGGGTGAGAGCACTCAAGAGGACCTGGAAGGCCAGGCCTGAGAGAAGGGCCCAGGGAAGGACCGAGCCAGAGTGGTAAAGAAAGGCTCAAAGGGAGGCACGCGGCCGGGGCGGAGCGCACACTAATCCCAGCACTCGGGACTGAGGCGGGAGGATGGGGGGACCCGTGAATGAGGCCAGCCCCGGCGGACGGGGAGTTCCAGGCCAGCCTGCACTACACAGCGACAGCCTGCTTCAGACAGCAGCAGCAGCAGCAGCAAAAAACAAAAGGGGAAGGCAACTGCTCAGGGCACTAGGAAAGAAACCCATTAACCAAGCTAACACTACGTCTTTGCCATGTTACTAACAAGAAAAGACACTAACAAATTCTTTTTGTCAACTCACAAAAATAATCTATGTTCAATTTCTTTTTCTTCTCTTTTCTCTCTTTTGTGGTACCGGGGCTCAAACGCAGGACCTCATGCTTGCCCGGCAGGCGCTTATGCCACTGAGCTAAATCCCGGCTCTCTACATTCAATTTCTGAAAGGCCAGATATGAAACATGAGCAGCCTTTTTTTTTTTTGTCTTTCTAAACTAAGGCCACATTTCTTAAAATTGAACCATATTAACAATGGAGATATTTGTTAGGCTGGGTGGTGATTCTTGGGTGATTTGTACATGTTTTTATTTATTGGGTTTTTTTAAGAATGAGAGAATTCGAGTTGAGGCTCAGTGGTAAAGCACCTGTTTAGAATGCACGAGACCCTGGGTCCAACCCACAGCAGTGAAAAAAAGTAAAAGATAAAAAGAATAAAAAATATTGAGGACAGTAAAAGGAGGAAGGAGCAAGTGATTTCTCGAAGGGGACAAGTGGCTTCAACCCCATGTGGCCTGCAACGCACACACATGCCTTGGCTGCCTCCTTGGCCTAAGAATTCCTTTCTTATTTTTTTTAAATCCATTCTATTGCAAAGAGAAAAAACCCTCAAAATTTCAAAACACAACAATCAGGAGACAACAATGGTACAACACACTGCGCACTGCCATCCCCAAGTCAGTCACCCAGAGTGCAAGGCATCTGCTTTCAATGGTCCAAATAGTAACAGCACAAGCTCTTCTCCTCAATGAACTCTGAAAAATCAGTAGTATAACTATACTATATCTATAGTATAACAATACGTAGGATGCAACGTGTAATATATATGTTGTATACTGTATACTTTCAGCTTCTCACACTAGTGAGACTAAGATGTTTACACATGCATGTCTGATTTACTTTACTTGTGAATATGGTCTCAAGTTTTATCCATTTACCTACAAAAGTCTCAGGTTTTTCCTTGTTTATGGCTAAGTAGTACATCATTGTATAAACACTAAAGATTTCTTATAGGCCGAAAATCCTCTGAACAGCATGCAAAGGGAGTTCAGAATCGAAACTGGGATGGCAGTGGCTCAGTCTCTGAAAGCCTTCCTAGAAGTGTGTGGGGCGAGAAAAGAAAAGGGCGCATCCTGTGAGCTAAGAGCACAAAGAGGCAGAATGATAGCCCTAAAATAATGTAAATGCCACACACTCAAAAAGGGGAACAATATATTTCCAAGGTGGGTATTCTATCATTTTAAATTACAATCAAGGTAAATCCTAAAAGATTTGAAGAAAATTTTATTTCAAGTAGTAGTTAACAATAGCTATCATTATATTCCCTAAAACTCAAGGAAATTTTGTGAAAGATATTTACATGGTCTTATCCATATGATGGGCATCAGATCAAACAGAAGTTTGTGATATTGTTCAGCAAGCAACCCGCTGTAAAGAGACATTGACAGAAGTTAGTTATTTCTGAATTTGCTTCTCAGAACAGATTGCTACTTGGATGTTAGCTTTTAATATAGGAGAAGAAACAATAAAAAAAGGAGAGAGCGAGACAGAGAGGGAGGAGAGGGGAAGGGAGTGACGAATAGAGAGAAACAAAAGAAAATCATGGAAAGGCAAAGGGTAACACGGGGCAGATGCCAGCGCCTGCCAGCTACGCCCCCTCATCCCGCAGGCACTGTGCCATCTCCTCTGCTCACAGTGACCCTATTTCATCTCAGGGGCGAAGATGGGGGCACAGAGATACAATCGTCCTTCAGGGCCGTTTTCTCCTTTTGGTCCCGGGAGTTGAACCAGAGCCTTGAGCTTACCAGGCAGGCGCTGTGCTGCTGAGCTCTGCCCCGGCCCCAGGTGCCACTTTCAAGGTTTAAGTACGGATCTGTCTGCCTAGAGAATCTGGTTATTCTCCATGCCACATTGTTGAAAAGGAGGAAAAATAAATACACACAGTGTGACTGTTACATGTGGCAAACAAGTACTAATGAAAAATTTTAAAGAAACACTGGGCATGTAGTTCTAGGGTGGAGCACTTGCCAGCGTGCAGAAGTAAATAAAAAATGAGTGACTACGGAAGTAAGAATCAGTGAACCAAAGTGCTAGAACAATGACGAAAAAAAAAAATAAGAAGAAGAACTATGTGTGGTGGTGTCTCCTCATAGCTGCTTCAGAATTATCTCTGCACAACTACCACATCATGGCTCCCCCTTAGGTGAGTTTTTCTACCTTAGTCCTTAATGTGGGTCTTTATCGTGCCTTAGGGAGCAAAGGCTGGACCTGCCTGAGAGGGTTACAGCTATGACGATGGTTAAAGACCAAGACTCTAGGGAGGTGTCTTTTCCTCTCCTACTCCTGTGTATTTTATTTTTATTAGTACATGTTTGCGACACACATTGAGCACAGTCACCATGGGAACCGGGACACACGCAGATCACATCTGTGTCCGGTTTCTTCTTCCCTCACTTCCCTTGCCCTCCATCCCTGCGTTCCCCTCTCATCTGTAAACGGCGACATCCTGGTTTCCTATCATGCATCTTTCATTTTGACCTTTAAATTGTTTATACTGTGGGTTTCTCATAGGAGAGAACTCGTGTGATATTTAATCTTCTCCATTGGATTTATTTCAGTTGGCATTAGGAGCCCTATTCACTGTAAACTTAAGAGGGAAGCTGGACATTCAATGTTTATTCAAAGTATTTATTTATTATCTTATCAACATGAAAGAAAAAGTTTCTTGTTCTCTAAAGGGAAACTTTATTACAATTATCAGCTATTGACAATTGGGAAAATGTATAAAGAAAATTGGGTGAGTTCTATACCTTACAAAATGAAAGGTACCTTATAAAATAAAGCAGGAAAATAACCCGCAAATTTTCTACTAAGGCGACCACTGAAATACTTGAAATATTAACTAAAAATTGTTTAGGAATCATCACAGTTATCTCAGTCCAAGTAATGATTTATGAATGTTGTATTATTTGACTTATTCCTAGAAGATGCGTTTTAGTTAAAAAAATAAAAAGCAGCGGACCATCTGCCTATATTCTCTATGATTCACATACAATCAAAGATAGTTTTACCGTTGAAATGACTGACCTTGCCCTGTCCCAGCGAGCTCCGTCAAGGTACAGTCCGTGGATGTAAACACCATCGTCTGGTGCTGTGTCAGAGGTATCAGCAGGAATCACCTGCGGGGAGAAGCCCACACGAGGAATGCCCACTCCACACAACCAAGTCTCAGAAAGGAAACACCGGTAAATACGCAGAGCACATTCAGGAAACTCTATTACTTAACAGTTTGTTAAACTATAAATCTTTCCAGTTACAGTATGTAGCAATGTGTAATATTGTATAGCTCTTTGTGAAGCATTTTATGAGGCTTTACTCAGTGCACATTAACTTTTGCTAAAATAGAACAACACTGGATTATTTGAATCAAATAGTGAGAAATAGGAAAGTTCTATACTAGTGATAGAAAGACAAATATTATATATATTCTTCATGGAACACAAAAATTGTGAAGTATAATTTCCTGTCGTGGATAATAACATATAAATTTTGCATGTCTTTCTTGCTTAAATATGTAGCTTTACTGTAATGAAGTACCATTGAGTTTAGCAGTTACTGTACCTCAAATTCATATCCTAGTAAATCAATAGGGATGGTGTATTTTCTGGCATAATTCTGCATAGCTCCAGTTAAGAAGGCTTGGGTGAAAAAGAAGCCGGAGAGCCAAAACACACAGGGTTTTCCTGAGTCATACCAGTCCTGTAAAAGGGAGGACAGAATACATCATGTCTACCCTCCCACTTCTCCAACTATTCCTTACGTTACTTGACATGCACTTCCTGAGACGTGTGTGTGTGTGTGTGTGTGTGTGCAATCACACACTGCCCTACCTCTTTTCCTTTCTAGTTATGCTTCTTGGAAATTCAAATTCATATAAGCATTAATCTGAATGAAATACAATTTGAAAGATTCAAACCTGCTACAAAAGGCTAAATGTGAATTTTTGAGGATTTATTGTGTTACCTCACCCGAAAGCTGCCATCTTTAAACACCTGACCGTTGTCTAGCTGTAGCCCCCTGTGGATTCCACCCCCTTGACCCCTGAATCCCGTCTCCGTGTCCGCGGCCCTCTTCAGTTCACGCCCTTCTTCCTGTACTGGTGTACACTCCCCTCCGTTTCCTCCCTCTCTCTGCTGAGTACCTCTACAACAATGCTCCTGGGAAACACCTGACCGTGTGTAGTTAGGATCAGATTTAGCATCTCATGTAACTCTCCAGTGATCACCAAATTAAAGCCTGAGCCTCTTGGTCACCTGTGCTAGATACTTCCCAGTCTGGTCCCAGGGTGTATTTTTAGCCCTATCTCTCTTTTACTTTCCTTCATGCATCTAATTAAACTGAGCTTTTTGGTGGTCCCTTCTGTCCTGGAGAGCCCTAGCTGTTTTTTTCTGCCTTTTTTTGGTACCTGAAATGAACTCACAGCCTTGCACTTGCCAGGCAGGTGCTTATGTTGCTGAGCTAAATCCCCAGCCCCATTTTTTTCCTTTTTTTGGTAATGGGAATTGAACTCATGACTCCGTGCATGCCAGGTAGGTGCTTGTGCCACTCAGCTAAAGCCTGGCCCCCAAACTCACATCTTGAAGGAAGAGAGTTTTATTTTGGCTCACAATTTTAGCACACACATGCACCCCAAAAGAAATAGTCTCACTAATAATCTGGAAAAGTCAAATGATTGACCTATGAGACTGGAAAAAATGTGAAGTGGAAATAAGAAAGAGCTAATCTCTATAGCCTCACAACACTGGTTATTTTAAGATTAGCTTCGACTTGAAACAAGTTTTTTTGTTTTGTTTTGTATCATCAAAAGGCAATTGTTACCACGTGCACCACCACTCCTGGTTATCGTTGGGTTCTTAAATGCCTCGCACGAGCTCTCCTGCTGAAGGCCTAGTCCCTCGCTGGTAGCACTGTCGGGGCACAGGGTTTATCAGAAGCTGTTAGGGCATGAGCAATGTGTCCTTAAAGGGAATTTTGGGGCACCCCTTCCTTCCCATCTTTTGCTTCCTCTATCACATGATATTCTGCTTCCTCATGAGCCCAAAGCAATGGGGACAACAAACCATGGACTGATGCCCTGAAATGATAAGCCAGAATAAATCTTTTCTGAGTTGTTCATCTCAGCTATTTTGTCACTATGATTGATAACAACACTGTCAATGTGATGTCACAGCGCCTGATCACTGGAAGACACGCTCCTTTGTGAACTTCCAAAGAGATACCTCTGGGGTTCTCCCTGTGCTGCTGCGTAACCACCCGCCCACCATGGGACGGGCAAGCAGGGTGCTGAGGGGGAAGAGCCGCCCGCCGCCAGCTCTCCTGTGCTCTGAGTGTCCTCGTGTGTGACGTGTGTGCTTGTGCGTCAGCACACGTCCACACACATTTGTGTTACAGGACTCAAAGATCATCTTTTCCCTAGTTTTATGAGATACAAGATAAGTACTGATCTTAGGATAATGAGTAACAGTTGATAATTCCAAGCCTCTGACTTTTTGTGATTTACTATACATATTAAAAATCACAAAACAACATTAAACTTCGGTCTCAGAGAATCACAAACTTAGAACTTTCAGAAACACAATTGCCATATCTTAATTGAGTTTGCTTAAAGTAAAATATTAAGCTTTTACTCAGTACTTGGAAATGGATATATTTTTCAAGATTCTAAAACCTATCAATCATATTCCATTCAACTCAGAGGGATTAAAGTGACAGCAGTCAATTATTAACCACCTCAGGCATACATGTATGTAAGTTAAAATACTCTTTTACCTGTAAAAATTTCAGCCGGGCTAGGAAATCTGTGATATAGCTTCCTAGGGGCTTAAGACTTGGGTATGAATGCTTGGCCCACATCTCTGGAACTTTTCCAATAAGTAAACTGCTACAAAGTGCCTCCAGAGCTGAATCCATTACAACCACACCCTTGATAGCTTTTTCAAGGTCCCGCAGAGTGTTTCGTATAGTTATAATTAAACTGCAATGAAAGAAATTACATCAGCAACATGTACACGGTAGTGATGGTCAGCAAAGAGGCTGTGGGAGATGGAATAGCACGACTCTCATTCTCAGCCTCATGGGAGTGTTTTCTAAGGCGTGGCCACATCCCACGTGGTGATATGTGAGGTAATTTTAGGTGATATTTAAATGAACATTTTCCATTTTAATCACTACACATGTATGTTTAAATATAGATAATAATTCAACTCACATATTACAACTTTTGCCTCTGGTATTATTTCTTAGGATCTAGTTTTTTGTTTTTTCTTTTGTACTAGGGATTGAACTCATGACCTCATGCTTGCCAGGCAGGCACTTGTGCCACTAAGCCAAATCCCTGGCCCCAGCTAGTTTTTAAAAACAATTTTTATTGTACATTGACAAGTCATAGTTGTACGTGGGGTACACAGCAGTATTATGATTTCTGAATACAGTATAAGTAGGAAGGTTATATTAGACTGATTAATGTCACCTCAAATATTTAACATTTTCTGCAATGAAAGCATTAGAAATTTTTTTCTGACTTTTTGAGACAGGGTTTCACTATGCAGTTCAGGCTGGCCTTGAACTCAAATTGGCCTCCAATTTGCAGAGATCCTCCTGCCTCTGCCTCCTGAGTGATGGGATTACAGACGTGCACTACTACGCCTGGGAAGGATCAGAAATTTACTCAGTGATACTGGAATGTGTCATGTTTAATTATTTCCTAGGTTCAGCACATTGTTCTCCTGATCTAAAAAAAAATCGAACTTATTCCTTCCATATAACCGGGCTTTGTGGCCCTTTATATCCCTCCCCTTCCCCTGCAGTCCCTGCTCACTGCTGTCCTGCTCTGTGCTTCTGTGAGCTCAGGTGTTTTAGATTCTGCGTACTATAAATGAGGACACGCACTGTTGGTCTTTTTGTGTTTGGCTTATTTCACTTAGCATAGTGCTTTCCAATTGTACTCATGTTGTCACAGGTGACAGGTTTTTTTCTTTTTTAAGACTAAATAGCGTTCCGCTGTATATACGTATCAGTCTTAAAACTTCACTCATTCCTTGATGGACATTTAGGCTAATTCATAACTTGACTATTGTAAGTAATGTGGCAGTAAACACAGACGTGCATCTTTTTGCAATGCTTATCTCAAATCCTCAGTAAACACTTAGAAGCGGCATTGCTGGATTTCACGGCGTTTCTATTTCAGTTTTTGGAGGAGTCTCTGTACTGTTTTCCATAATGACTGTACTAATTTACATTCCCACCAAGACGTGTAAGGGCCCCTTTTCTCTACATGCTTTCCAGAACTTCTCTGTTTAATGACAGCCAGTTTAACCGGAATGAGGGAATGTCTCATTGTGATTTCTTTTCTCATTGTGATTTGGCTATGTGTCTCCCTGATGCTACTGATGCTCAGTACTTTACAATATATCTGTTAGTTATCTTCTTTTGAGAAATGTCTATTAACTTACTTGTCCATTTCTTAATCAGATTATTTACTTTCTTTATATAGAACTATTTTAATTCCTTATATACTTTGGATATTAATACCTTATAAGAAAGAGGACTTGCAAATATTTCCTCCTAATCTGTAAATTGTCTCTTTACTCTGTTAACTGTTCCCTTTGATATACAGATTTTATTTTGATTTTGAGGTAATCCCATTTGTCTACCTTTGCTTTTGTTGCGTGCAATTCAGGGGTCAAATCTAAAAATGCATTGCCCAGACGAATGTCATGTGCTTTCCCCCATATGCCTTTCTACTAGTTTTATAATTTCAGATCTTATGTTTAAGTCTGTAAACTATTTTGAACAGATTTTGATAAGTGACATAAGATAAGTGCCTAATAATTTCATTCTTTTGCATTTATATATTCAGTCTTTTCAACATCATTTATGGAAGAAACTGTCGTTCTTCCATTGTATATTACTGGCACCTTTGTCGAAGATTAATTGACCACACTTACTTAGGGTTCTTTTCTGGGCTCTCTGTTCTATTCCACTGGTGGATTTGTCTACTTTTATGCCAGTACCACTCTTTTTCAACAGTAACTGCTTGCTTTGTGGTACAGTGTGTAGTCAGGTAGTGTGATGCTTCCAGTTTTGTTCTTTTTGCTCATGATTGCCTTGCCTATTTGGGGGTATTTTATGATTCCATGTGAATTTCGGTTTTTCATTTAAGAGAAATGACATTGCAATTTTTTTTTTTTTTTTTTTTTTTTGGTGCCGGGGATCGAACTCATGACCTCAAGGCGCTTAAGCCACTGAGCTAAATCCCCGGCCCAACATTGCAATTTTAATAGGGATTATATCAACTCTATAGAGGACTTTGAGAGAATTTGGCCAATTTAAGTAAAAAATTGTGTAAGGAAAATATTAGGAAAATAATATTACAGGTGACAAGCAAATATGGAAAATGTTAAAAAGGTGTTATACAATGGCGGAAAGTAGGGAAACACTGCATTAAAAATAAAACTGGATATTCATTTATATACTGGCAAATATAAGAACAAAGTTCAAAACTAAGAACATCATAACTACCCTGCAGTGAGGACAGAAGCCAGAGGAGCTGAGAAAAAGCATAGCAGTACACATAAAAACTGCAGTCTGTATACGACATGCCGTGTTAGGGCAGGGAGACAGCTCGTGTAGAGTGTTTCCTACTTCAGACGCTGAGCCCTATACACGCCGTACACACACGGAGAAACACTGAATTCATTAGGGAAGTGTGGTGCTTCCACACGTTTTATTTTAAAATGTGAAGAAGTCTGGAAACCCAAATGACAAAGCTAGGCCTAGCTAATGTTTACCCCGTCTTTTCCTCCTGAGGGGAACAATGATAAATGGGTGAAAAGTTAGGAGTAATGGGTATTATCTTCTGAAGTAAAAAGTTACAGAACTTTAAAAAGAGCAAAAATTAAATAGGAGGTTCTGATAATCTTTTCTTAAAATTTTAAGTAACTGTATTTTTGTATGAACTTTGTTGCCTTTTGGATCATGGGATACAGATACTTACTTGTTAAATCTTTCCATTTCTTGTACTAACACAGTATTCATGCTCTCCTCATATCTCACAGGATACCTCAGTAATGCTAATTCAATGTCAAAATCCTCTGGGAGCTAAACAGATTTTGAAGATCACACATTAGTCTTAGAGTGGATAGAGTCATTTGGCTAAAATATCCATAATAGGTATGACTAGGCTGTTACTATTTGGGAGGACACCGTGCTAACCACTTTCTGTAAACTATCTCATTTAATCTTTATCATACAATCTTAGCTGGATATTATTTCCATTTCATACATGGGGAGATTTAAGGTCAGAGGATAAATTCCTGGTCCAAAGGCACACACCCAAATAGTCTGAATCCATAGGTCTCGGATTTGAAGGCTCATGTTCTTAATCACCATAGCACTTTGCAGAAGAAACTTTTTTTTTTTGAGGCAGGGTCTCATTATGCAGTTGAGGCTGGCCTTGAGCTCACTTTGCTTTGTAGCCCAGGCTGCTCTCGAATTTGCAACAATCCTCCTGCCTCAGCCTCCCGAGCACTGGGATTACAACAGAAAATACATATTTCTGAAAAGTTGTGTAATTTCTTTCCGTAAATTCAATCTTATTTTTTTCACAGATATGTTATTTACCATTTCAAAACTGTTTTATATTTATTTCTTCTGTTTTTTTGTTTTTGTTTTTGTTTTTGTTTTTGTTTTGGTATAAGAGACTGAACTTACCACCCTATGCCTGCCAGGCAGGCACTTACGCCACTGAGCTAAATCCCCGACCTTATATTTCTAATTAATTATCAACTGGTTCCAAACAGTTTATCCCACTATCAAAGAATTAACCTTATAAGTGTAGCAGGATGCCAGAGCTGAGGGGGGGAGAAAGCCACTGGATGTGATTTATGAGGCCCCTCAGAGAAACCGAGGTGATGCAGGGGGCTTTGGGGCTGCTGATCAGTCCTAAGACACTGGAATTCACAATTCCAAAGGGACAAAGCAGCTTTCTAATCAGTGAAACTGTAGACTGTGAGAGCTAAGTTTCCCTGCCTGCCCCCAGGCGACGGACCCTAGGTAGAAAAAAACATTTTCTAAGGCACTAAGAGGCGTCATTCTGAGGCTTTCGGGGCAGCACGACCTCCTCACCAAGCGCCCCCGACAGGATCTTGTGAGAGCCGCCATGCCATTCTGTGAGGCGAGGACCTTTCCCCACAAAGATAAACCACAGCTGCAGTGGTGGCCACGTCTGGAGGTGGCCGGAGGCGAGGCCTCCACCCCTGCCGTCTGGAGCGCCACTTCCGCTAGGCTCAGGGCGAGTAGACTCACTTCAGGGAGTGAGGAGAGTCATAGGTAATGAGCTCATTCACAGCTAAAGCTGCTAAGAACTTACCTATGTGCCCGGCATTTGGTAAATGCTCACTTCATTGTTCTCAGCATCTTGCACAGTTGGTACTGTGTTCAAATTTTAACAGGTTTGTAAATGAATGCATAGAGAGGTAAAGTATCTTGCTCAAGGTCATAGTGAATAAACAGAGTTTTCAGATTGTCATATCAGTACCACTTTAATTTCTTTTATAGTATTAGGTTAAAACTCGTTTTAATCTACATCTTACCTTGTTGAGTATATCCTTGGTGATTTCTAATAGAATCTGGTCGGTACTTCCTGAGGATCCCGTCTGTTTGGAGCCTCCCTGGGTGAGAAGCAAGGACTCAAAAAGGATTTTTGTTTGTTGAAGATCTTTGGAGATATCAACATTTTCATGTAATCCAAATATCTCAGGGTCTTGAGTAACTGGAAGTTTCTACCAGAAAATAGATTAAACACACATCACATCTTAACTGGATATGGGAGAGAGTCAGGATTTGCCACCCCAAAACATGGCACTTTAGCATAAGGGTTATTTTGAGCTGAGAGCCATTTAAAATCAACAGATGGGTTGGGTGTGGTGGTGCATATTTGCAATCCCAGCACTTGGGAGACTGAGGCAGGAAGATTATCTCTAGTTCAAGGCCAGCCTGAACTACATAGTGAAAACCCATCTCGACAAACAACACAGAAAGAGGTCTGTCCTTTTCTGCCTCCTCTGCCTGTCCCAGGATGAGGTCAGCAATCCTGTATCACTGAAAGCTGATTTCCGGAAGAGCCTGCACAAGAGATTGTACTAAGACAACCCTTCTCTTCCACTAGCTTCTTCCAAGTGTGTCCTGACTACTGTTTCACAACTTCTATTGCCCCTAGAAGCCCAAGCCATCTTTCCCTTTTTAGTTAATTCTTCACGATCCACCTCCCTTTATTTAAATGGTGTATAAACTCCCAAGTACGCTCGCTGCCTCTTTTTGGTTTTCACTTCTTTTCTGAAAACCTCCTGCACATTAAAAATACTATTATCAAAACAAATCATCTATATTTTATCAGTTTAGTTTATGAGTCTCAGCCAGTAACATAAGCAGACAGAGGAAAGTGTTCTTTTTCTGTCCTATAAAGCATTAATTTATAGGGTAGACATGTGCGAACAAGAAAAGAGTTATGACATGATGGAACATCAAAAGAATAAAACTTTTATAATTTTCAGTAACAACTAGAGAAAGAAAAAAACAGTGAAAGTCTACTGAAACCACAATGCTTGTCTAAATGTAGTTAGAAGGCGACGTTTTGTGATTTGTTTTTGTAAAAACAAACACACACAAACCCTATTTTCAGTGACACCAGTTACCTTAATGAATTCAATATAGTCCTCATAAGTGCCTTTGGGAGGTGCAAAATAGTTTCCACTGGGAGAAAACTTGTAGTGGGGGTTTTCAATGATGTGCAGGTTATAGAAGTCTGCCAGCATGGTTAGCAGCAGGCGTCTGTCCCAGTCATCTGTCACCCTGCCCCCGTAGTTACACTCTCCAGTCAGGTAAGAGATGGCTTCAAATGGAACTGTATCATACTCGTTGATAAACAACTGAAAAGGGAAAATGAAAGGAGAAGGATCTTTATTTCTTTTAATTTATTTCCATGGCAGCATTTGAGGCTGGGAGCAGCTGTCCTGTGCGCTGTTCCTCCACCCAGGTGGGGGCCGGAGCACCGCCCCCCCCCACAGCTATGGCGTCCAGGTTTCCTTCAGACCTGGCGAAATGTCCCCTCAGGGCAGAACTGATCTCAGCTTACAGAAAAGCAGGGTCGGTCCAAATTCATATTTTAAAAACACTTGGTAATTCTCACGTTGTCTATTTCTGCTAAGTCTTTTCTTTTTGCAGTACTGGGGGTTGAACTCAGGGCCTTGCGCATGCTTGGTGCGTGCTCTACCACTGAGCTATACCCGCGTCCCATTCCATGTCATCTATCTTTATTAAATGTCTTTCTCACTAAGGAAATAATATGCATTTCAGAAAAAAATGAGAAATTCAGAGAAACAAATTCAAAATATGACAAACTCGGGGACCCAGCCACAACCTATGATGGTAACCCTTTCAGCTCCTTTCTGTGTAGACGGACAGGTGGTGCTGCCTTAACATGGAAATAACGGAAAAAAAGAAAAGATGGTCTTGTCATTTTGTCAGGAGGTTATTATTATATTATACAATGTATAGTTAATAGGGACATAAAATATCAAGAAAATAAAGTATAAACTTCCTAATATGTATTGCTCATTTAGAATAAACATCAACATTTTCACATTGGCTGCATACTTGCTTATAAACCCTAAAAGAACATCAGAAATAATTTCCAATATAAACTACAATGAAAATACCAATAGAGCTCTCTATAGTAAAAATAATCTTCGCTTCAACTGTCATCTCTAAGGCAGTCTTCACACACGACAACCGCATGTTCCATGCACACCTCACACACACGGACAGCACAGGTGCTTAGTTTTTCTTTTGTATACAGTAGGCCATTCTTGTCACCTCTTTGTTGTTATGGTTTGTACGTGGATGTCCCCCCAAAGCCTCATGCAGTCATGGGGGGGTGGGCCTTTCAAAGGCGACTGAATCTAGTGTTTGTGATTGGTTCACTGTCTCACGCTGGGATTGGCGGTGTGAGTGCTACATGCACTCTGGGGGAGGCAGCAGGCATACAGTATAAGGGAGGAGGGAGGCTGCTCCTCCCTTTTTGCCCTTGTTGCTTTTGCTGTCTTCCACCACCACGAACTGCTGCCCTCTGCCATGTGGCACCCTGCCTTGGAGCCAGCTGAGGATGGACTGAAACCTCCACAAACTGTGAGCTAAACAAACCTTTCCTGCCCTAATTTTGGGGGTTATTTTTTCTCAGCAATGAGAGAAAAATAACCATGACATTTGTCTTCCTATCTTGTTAGGAGCTTTCTACTACTATATTGTACAATGTACACTTAGCAGAAAATAAGATATCAATAAAATAAAATCTGAAATATGCAATGAGTAATTAGAATAGACATTAACTTTTTTTTTTTTTTTGGTGTCACGACCTCTTGCTTGTCAGGCAGGCGCTTACACCCGAGTTATATCCCCAGCCAACATTAACATTTTCATGTTAGCTATTTACTTGCTTACAAAACCTAAAAGTAACATCAGAAATAAAGATCTATATGAACTGCAATGTAAATACAAATAAAAGTCTGCCACGGAAATAACTTTGCTTCCACTGTTCCATATACAAGTATCATTCACACTGATAGCACACCCATTTTGTTTTCCTGTCCTTTTCTGTAGAGCACAGTTGACATCTTTTTGCTTTTCCTGTTGTCACAGTAGGTCTTTGTGCTGATGTTCCTCCTGTGCACCTGTCAGCTCACCACTGTGCTCCACAATTTGTTTTGCATAGTTTTGTGCAGAAACGTTTTGCTTTTCCTCTGCTGTAAATGATGAGTTCCAGTCCTAATCTTTTAAGAACTTTTTTCTCTGGTATTTTGCACCTGTTATTTTCTTTGTAAAGTATCCAAGTATTTATGCTACACACATTTAGGACTGAGTAAAACACAATGCTTGGCCAATGCTCTGTGTTTTCTACTTTTTTTTTTTTGGACCAGGGATCGAACTCATGACCACATGCTTGCCAGGCAGGCGCTTATGCCGCTGAGCTAAATCTCTGGCTGCTTTGTGTTTTGAATGACATCATAGTTGCTACATAACTCATCACCAACATCTATTCCGTTTTTGTTTTGTTGTAGAATGTTATCGTCTTAGGGCTCCATTTGGTTGATGTTTCCTAACCATATTTCCATCATGGTGTAACACTGACATAAGCAGTACCAGTTTGTTTTTCTTTGCCAGTATGAGGCCAATGTTATATTTTTCTGAAATCCAAAGATTGTACTATGTAGTTCTCTGTTTTGGAATTGCAAACTGTCATTTGAAATTTCTGCTTTGTTCCTGCACAGAGTTTCTACACAGGTCAACTTGTGCTCTGTTAGCAAACTGAAAACCAGCAAACCAACTGTCTTTTTGTTTGTTTGTTTTGTTTGTTGACCCAGGGTCTCCCTATGTAGTTTAGGCTGGCCTTGCACTCACTATGTAACCCAGGTTGGCTTTGAACTCACAACAATCCTCCTGCCTTAGTCTCATGAGTGCTGGGATTACAGGCATGTTAGTAAACCAACTGTTGAATATCTCACTTCAATTTGTGTAGAAGATGGAAGCAACAAGTCTGTTCCCAACATTTGGCTTATTACTATATGTCATGGTTTATGTCAGTGGCCCCCAGGCCTCATGTATTTGCATTGTGCATTGGTGATTGGTTCATTGTCTAGCGCTTGGATTGGTGGTGTCAGTGCTACACCCTCCTAGGGGGTGGAGCCAGGATGTGATGTAATGGCAGGAAGAAGGTGTGTGTTTCTCTCTCTTGCCGGTTTCTGCTTGCTGTTTGCAGCCGCCATGAACCGCGGCCCTGCCATGCCACCCTGCCTTGAAGCCAACTGAGTATGGACTGAAACCTCCAAAAACTGTAAGAAATAAACCTTTCCTTTCCCAACTTTGGGCATCAGGTATTTTGTCTCAGCGACTAGTGAAAAATAACTAAGACACTATATGAATAAGGGTCTTCTGGAAGTTAATAATAATGATGGTACAATTTGCCAAAACCTCTGGGACTACCAGTCCAAAACTGAAATTTAGGAAGGAAATTATAAAGATAGGAGAAGAAATCAACGAAATTGAGATGAAAATAAAATAGTAAAGAAAAATCAATGAATCAAAAAGCTGATTCTTTGAAAGAATAAATAAAATAGATAAAATAGTCCTCTGGATAGCCAGAATCAATATTGTCAAAATGGCCATACTCCTAAAACTGGTATACAGATTCAGTGAAATTCCAATAAAAATACTAACAGCATACTTTATAGATCTAGAAAAGCAATCCTAAAATTTACATGGAGCCAAAAGAGACCCAGAATAGTAAAAGAAGTTCTAGGCAATAAAGCAAAGCAGGAGGCCTAGCAATTCCTGACTTCAAGGTTTACTACAAAAGAATAGTGATAAAAATGGCATGGTATTGGAACAAAAACAGATACGTGGATCAGTGGAACAGAATAGAGAATACCTGACACATTCAGCTATTTGATCTTTGACAAAGGGCCCAAAAGCATTTGCTGGAGGAAAGACAGTCTACTCAAGGACTGGTATTGGGAAAATTAGTTATCTGTGTACAGAAGATTGAAACTTGACCCTTATCTCTCACCATGTGCTACATTAAAATAAAAATGGATCGAAGATCTAAACATTAAACCTACTGGAAGATAAAATGGGTAGAATGCCTGAAAACACAGGTATAGAAAATGATTTTCTAAATAGAACCTCAATCACACAAGAAATAGCAGTGAGACTCAACAAATGGGATTATATCAGACTAAAAATCTTCTGTACAGCAAAAGAATCAAGAGAGAGAAGAGATAATCTACAGAATGGGAAAAATTTAGTCAGCTACTCCTCACACAGAGGACTAGTATCTAAAATAGACCAAGAACTAAAAAAAATTAAACCACCTAAAATTAAAGGCCTAGTCAAGAAATGGGCCAGAGAAATGAACAGACACTTCACAGAGGAAGAAATGCAAGTGGTCAACAAATACATGAAAAAAAAATGCTCAAAATCTCTGACCATTAGACAAATGCAAATTAAAACACTAAGATTCTATGTTACTCCACAAAGAATAGCAATAATTAAGAAATCAAGCAATAACAAATACTGTTGTGATTGTAGTGAAAAAGGAACTCTTTCATTGCTGGTGGGAATGAAAAATAGTACAACCATTATGGAAATCAGTATGGAGATTTCTCAAATAACTGAAATTAAAAATTCCATGTGACCCAGTGATTCCCCTGCAAGGTATCTTCCCCTAAACATAAGACCTCACACTTACAATGAGGCACGCAAACCAGTGTTTACTGCAGCACAACTTGTAATAGCTAAATCCTAGAAACTGCCAAGGAATCATGGAAAGGATTCCTTTTTCCGCACATGTAAAGATGACTGGATAAAGACAATGTGGTACCTATATTTAATGGAATACGACTTGGATATAAAGCTTGACATAAAAGTTTGAGACATTTGTAGGAAAATGGATGCACCTGGAAAATACGTTGAGTGAAATAAACCAGACACACACACACACACTTAAATATGATGGCCAGGTGTGGTGGTGGTGCATGCCTCTAATTCCAGCACTCCGTAGGCTGAGGCAGGATTGATGTGAGTTTGAGGCCAGCCTTGGCTACAAAGTGAGTTCAAGGCCAGCCTGAACTGCATAGTGAAACCCTGTCTCAGAAAGAAAAGGAAATACTATATGATGTCTCTTTGTGTGAGTCAAAGAACAAACAAAGAAAATGATAAAGAATGGAGAGAAGGGGACAAGGAAATGCTCTCTCGCAATGGGGAAGTGGTCCAAGAGAAACAGTGTGAGGGGCAGGAGGAGGGGAAGAGGGAATAAATAGAATAAAGGTATGCTATGTAAGGGAACCTAATAATCTCAACTGATGTAAATGTTATATGCCATAGCATGTGCTGAGATTAATAATATCAGCAAGAATGAAAACCGGAGTAGAGAAATTGGAGGAGTAAGAGAGAGATAGGGAACAGGATTAAAAAACAAGCTGTGATACATACATGTAACCACTCCTCAGGATAATTGTAAACTGCACGAACTGCAAACATTTACTAATAAAATTAAAAATTAAAAAAATAAAACCAGTGTCATTCCACCATATGATTATAATTCCATAAGCACAAATTTCAACACTTTTGTAAGGGTTTTCAAGTTAAAAGGCTCATTCCAGTTAAGGTTCCTGCTGTTATTTTTCAAAGAGTTGGTAAAATATCAATAATCCTTCGCTTGTTTCCTTCCTTTTTCCCTCCCTCCTTCACCCTCTTTCCTCCCTTAGTAGGAATCAAACACAGGGCTTCACACACACTGGGCAGACACTCCAGACTATAAACGTTTGTTTTTAAAACCAAACTTTACTTAAAGATTGCAGATTTTATAGGAACCATGGATATTGTCTGGGGATGTAGCTTAGGTGTACATAATTTGTCCAGCATACACAGGCCCTGGGTTCAATTCCCAGCACTGCCAAACCAAACCAAACCAAACCAAAACACCACCACCACCCCAACTTACAGTCTTAGGAAAACTCCCTGATTAAAACATAATACCACTTAATATGGCTTTATCAATACCTTCCTTTTTACCTTCACGAGATCATATTTCATAAAACAGAACAGAAAAGAAGAGTAAAAATATCACATTCTGGGGTTGTATGAAAAACCAGGCACCCCATTTTCCAAGAGCCATTCTAGCCAAAGCCTCTGCCTGCCACCTGGGCTTAGCTACTCAGATGCATCCACCCTGGTCTAACTGGGGAGACCGGGGACACAGAAGCAGGATTTGGTCATGACTCCGGGAGGTCTGGATACGTGGGGTGCTATTCCTAATGTTCAGTGAGGGTCGAGACCCTGCTCTAACAGGATGCTGAGTAACTGAATATGGCTCGATGCTTTCCTTTGAGCCCGGCTCTCCAGTTAGCCTGGTGTTCCAAACCCTTTCCAACACCTTTTCAATAAATCACTTTTCTGCTTGTAGGCAGCCTCCTCTTACTGACTGTGATCTGAATTCCAGAGTTGATTGGGTAGAGGAGGAGAGCAGAAGATAGGAACTATAGAAAGGCCACACTGAGTAAGGTACTGCGAAAAGACAGAAAGAAACAGGTCCTCAACAGGGTTAGGGTAGCACTGGGGCGGAATCAGCCAGTCCCAGGGCTTGTCCTTCCTCTGCACCTGCACGTCTTTTTTGTATGAGATAACAAAATTCCATTATCGTGCAGCCAGTTCAAGTCAGGTTTCCCATGACTTGCAGCAGAGATGAGCTGCTGGGCTGCTTGAGATGGAGCTTCGTAAACCATAGTTACTACAACGATCTACCCACCTGCTGGGGGGACGGCAAAAACGGAATCATTTATTCTAAACAAAGGTACTTGCCTAGAGCCCGGTAAATAGTGATCCTTCATCAATGTTAGTTTTTTTGTTTTGTTTTTGCAATTTTACCTGAAGTTGTCGGATACTGATGCGTAAATCTGATTCATTAAATCCATATGGGATATTCCAACCAAGAGGACCAAATTTCTTTCTCTCTTGTACAAGGGCATGAAAAAAACAAACTCCAAACAGCAACTTCTCCCATGCCTTTAATGTAAAAATTAGAAAAAACTTTGATCAGATTTCCATGAGTAAAATGAAAGGAATAGACAATCGTTCTCATTACAAACTTCTATAATCATATATCTTTGAAAACTTCTAAAATAATATTTGTTAAAAAGCATCTTATATCTTAATTTAAATCTCCAAAGTTAGATAAGATACAGTACCATTAAGCTTTATTAAAATGCAGTAGTAAGGCCAGGCATGTCTCTCAGCAGCATAAGCACCTGCCTGGCAAGTGTGAGGTTCTGAGTTCTGTAATACTTCCTCAAAAGATAAAATGCAATAATATTACCATTTTACCAAAGTATAGGCTAGTAAATCCTTGGTATTATTCATATATATTTACAAATTCAGTACTCATATGTTGTGCCATACACTTGTTGACATATACAATCAGTGCGGGTAAATGACTAGTCATTAGGACATGAGTAAATCCCAATATGTATCTGGGTGTGGTCACCAGGCTGAGGCAGGAGGATTGCTGAGAGTTTGAGAACCAGCCAGGCAGGGCTACCAGTCAATTCAAGGCCAGACCTGCACTGCAAAAGTGAAACCCTGTCTTAAAAACAAACAAACAAACAAACAAACAAACATCCCCAGTGGGAAATTTCCTATTTGGTTACTTTTCATTTGGAGATCATTTTGAAGCCATTGTCTATTTTACCTACCTATGACACCTTGACATGTTTGCTATGGAGTCACACGGCCTTTCCCTGGTCCCGTGTCAGTGCTCTGGAGCATGGCTGCCCATTTCTTTAAGGTCCCCCAATAAACTTTAAATATATTATGATATGGGTTTTAAGTGAGGCGCCTCAAACATGGCTCCAAATCCAGCCACTTTTATGTGGTACATTAGTAATTTATTTGTTTTAATGTGGATTTGCTATTGTGGGATAGAGTCTCACTCTGTTGCCTAGGCTAACCTCAGACTCCTGGACCCAGTGAGCTGCCTGCCCATCTTTGGAGTGGTGAAGACCGCAGGCCCGAGCCCCACACCTATCTTATTACTTTGTTATTAAAAAGTGAGGGGGCCATGGTAGAGTGCGCCTGGAGACTCAGCGGCACGGGAACAACACAGCCCGGGCAACACGGAAAGACAGACTTGAAAACAAAGGCATTAAAATACAAGTAGACAATGTATTAATGAATAAGTCTACTCTTAAAATACGGTACATACCCTCGAAGATATAGGGGTAGGTAGAGAATTCATGAACAAGAATCAAACTGCACGGGAAATACTTCCCAGAATCAATAACTGGGACCATATCTTATTAAAGAGTTTCTGCATGTCGAAAGAGATTTCCAGCAGAGTGAAAAGAAAACCCACAAACTGGGAAAAAATCTTAATGGACTGTCCCTCAGACAAAGGACTTTTTTCTAGAACTTATAAAGAATTAAAAAAACTCACATCCTCGAAATTCAAAGACCCAATCCAAAAATGGGCATCTGAAATGAATACACAGTTCTCAGATGAAGAAATACGAATGGCAAATAAATACATGAAAAAATGTTCATCATCATTAGTCATGAGAGAAATACAAATTAAAACCACACTGAGATTCCATCTCACCCCAGAAAGAATGGCCAGAATAGAAAAAACTACCAACAACACGTGCTGGAGACGCTGTGGGGAAAAAGGAACTCTTCTGCACTGTTGGTGGGAATGTAGACTGGTGCAACCACTGTGGAGATCAGTCTGGAGATTCCTCAAAAAGCTGGGTTTGGAAGTCCCATTTGACCCAGCTATTCCACTTCTAGGCATATTCCCAGAAGGTCTGAAAACATCAAACCACAGTGATATATGTGCACCCATGTTTATAGCAGCACAATTTGTAATAGCCAGATCTTGGAAACAACCTAAGTGCCCATCAACTGAGGAATGGATAAAAAAGTTGTGGCATTTTTATACAATGGACTACTACTCAGCTATAAAGAATGACCACATTGAGATATTTATAAATAAATGGACAGTACTTGAGACCATACTCATAAGTGAAATAAACCCAACTCACATGTATAAATACCATATAGTCCCCCTACTAGGAGAGTTGATAAGAGTATATAAGATTTTATGGTAAGCATGAGTCCCCATCTCATAGCTTTGAAGCCTTTCTATATTTTCATTCATCAGTTGGAATGGTTTTATTCTGTTTTGTTTGACTGTATCATGCACGATGGTATGAACAGCTGTTTTGAAGAAAACAAAACATTATGACAGCTATTGCTGATTTAATATCGTCCTTCTTAGAAGTCCTACCATGCTTCTATTCTTCTACTACCATTGGTTCTATCTATCACATTGTGTCTTATTGGGATTTGAATATGTGTGATAGTATAAACAAAATTTTTTTATTGAAAATGGGATATTATAGTACCCACTCATCATTCTTTGGTATTCAGTTCAGAATGCCCTGTAATTCTTTCACTCTTTGAATGGTTTTATACTATTTTGTTATGTTTGATATTATTGTATTTGAAACTATGCTTAACTATAGCAGAGAAAGAGATATTGTGATAGCTACTGTTGATGTCCGGTTGTTTTAATGTAAAGTACTGTGTTGCCTATGTTGTCCTGTTCTGATCTACTCTGTTCTGCCCTCTTTTGTTTTATTCTCTTTAAAATAAAATTTAAAAAAATATGGTACATACGTCAAAGCATATTTTAAATATGGTAGATCACTGATGTAGTCAAAGTATTTAGTAAGAGAAGAACCTTTGCAATGACTTAATTTACATATATTTTCAAGATACTGTATTTTCACAGAATGTTTCTCTCTCTCTCTCTCTCTCTCTCTCTCTCTCTCTCTCTCTCTCTTTCTTCTTTTTTCTTTCCACTATGTAGCCCAGACTGACCTTGAACTTGCAGGGATCCTCCTGCCTAAGCCTCCTGAGTGCTAGGATTATAGGCATGTGCCACCATGCCTGGCTTGGGTTTCCTTTTTTTGAGGCAGGGTCTCACTATACAGTGCAGGCTGACTTTAAACTCCCTACGTAGCCCAGGATGGCCTTGAACTCACGGCAATCCTCCTGCCTCAGCCTCTCAAGTGCTGGGATTACAGGCATGCAGCACCACTACATCTGGCAAAATAATAGATTTGCTTAAGGCAGGGACCATCATTAAAGTTTTGGAAAACTAAATGATCACATTTGTTGAAAAGTTGCTGAGGCAAAATATCTAACCTCCAAAGTTAAAGGAGGAAAGGTTTATTTAGCTCACAACTTGTAGAGGTTTCAGTTCACAGCTGACTGTCTCCAAGGCAGGGTGGCCTATGGCAGAGGGGCATCGCCAAGGAGAAACTGTTCATGGTGGGCAGAAGGCAGCAAAGCAGTGAAGAAACAGCAACACCCACAGCAGTCCTCTTTCTGTCCCAGCTACCTGCCCTTAGTGGGCAGCACTCACACCCAGGGAGGACCTTCCTCCTGCCCACTCCCAGAACCACACCACACCCATCAGTGGGTAAGGTAATGACGGCACCCTCGATCCCAGCATCACACAGTCGAGATCCAGTCGCCTGTGCAGAACCTCACTGCGAGCACAGGAGGCTTGGGGGCCCTGGATAGAAGCCAGAGCACTGCTGATAAATGTTTGCCCCTTTACTTCCGTCCTTCCTTCTCCTTCCACAGCTCACAATACTGCCATGGTTGTGGAGAGCACGAGTTGTCAGCACAGTTAAACATGTCACTTTCTTTTGTTATTTGATTATTTATACTAGTTACTTTTAAATGTTTTGATTTGGTTTTAAAATGTGTTTATTATGGTAAAACACTTAACATGAAATCTACCCTTTCAGCACATTTTGTAAGTGTACCCCATTGTATTGTTAACTGTAGGGTCAATAATTTATGGCAGATTTCTAGAATTTCTGAACTTGGTTAGTTATAGTAGTTTTTGTATGGAGGTTTTGGGGTTTCCTAAATACAAGAAAGCTTTCTGCTGTAATTTGGATTCTTCCTGTTTCCTTCTCCTGCCTAAGGTTGAATTAGGAGTGACAGGAGCAGGCACCTTTGCCTTGTTCCCAGGGCTAGAGGAAAAGCTTTCAGTTTTCTCACTTTTGAGCATGATATTATCTGTGGGTTTTTACATATGGCCTTCTACGTGTTGCAAGTTTTCTTTTATTCCTTATTTGTTGAGAGTTTTTTAATCATGAGTTTTATTTATTTATTTTTAATTTAGCAGTACTGGGGCTAGAGCCCAAGGACCCTGCACTAAGCTACATCCCCAGCCCTTTTTAAAGGTTGCTGTATTTTGAGACAAGGTATTGCTAGGTCACTAAATTGCCTAGGTTGGGCAGAAATTTGTGATTTTCCTGCCTCAGGGTCCTATGGGACTGGGATTACAAGTGTGCATCACCATGTCCAGCTATAAATATTAAATTTTGTCAATTTTTTCTGTACTGGAGTCTTTTTCTTTTTTATGAGATAAGATCTTGCTATGTAGTCCAGGCTGACCCTGAACTCACTATAGCCTGGGCTGGCCTCAAACTCAGGGTCCTTTTGGCTTGGCCTCCCACATGCTGGGATTACAGGAATGTGCCACCACACCCAGCCCTTTTCTGCACCTACTGAAGTAATCACATGATTTTTTATCCTCCACTTCGTTACTGTATGTGACACGAATTGACTTTTGTAAGTTGGAGCGGTTGGCATCCCAGGGACAAATCCTTCTTGGTCATGGTCTGTGACGTCTTATATGTGTACTAGTTCGTCAGTCCCTACCCCAGATTCTCACCAGTAGGGCAATGACATCTGTAGCTTTAAAAAGGTTTCCAGGGTTCTGGGGATCATAACTGAGTTTGCCTTCTATAGATTTCCTTAACCAGACGTAAATCCAGTAAAGACAGAGATTTTTGTATGTTTTTGTATGTTTACATGCTTAGTTCCATATTACCAGTTCTAGAAGAGTGGCTTGTATGTAGTAGGTACTTACTATTTAGTGAGTAAAGACAAGAAAATGTATCTCTCCTTTTAGGAAGATATAACTGAGTGCAGGAGACAGGTGTATAAACTGACAACTATTATCACTGCCAGATAATTGGAGTACTCAAGATATCAACAACCTGTGACTGAAGCCAGGAATAGTGGTACATGCCTGTAATCCCAGCATTCAGGAGAATGCTGAGGCTGAGGCAGGAGGATCTCCATGAGTTTGAGGCCAGCCTGGGCTACATAGTGAATTGATGGTCAGCCTGAACGCAGAGCGAGACTCTGTATCAATTACCCCCCTCAAAACAGACAGACAGACAGACAGACAGAGACCTGGTGACCATAGAGATCATATTTGCTTTTTAATGGACAAATGATGATAGTTCAGTTGTCAGGAGTTAGCAACGGCATCCCAGTTATTCTGGGAACTTCTAAAGGAGATTGATATATGCCTACAAACCAGCCACCTGCAGAAACCCTAGGACAGTGGTTTTCAGAGTGTGATTCCAGGGTCAGCAGGATCAGGTTCACCTGAGAATTAGACCTGCACATTTTAAGCCCCAGTCCAGCCCACTGAATCAGAAACTCGGGGAGGAAGGCCCAGCGGGATGCCTCTGTACACACTCCCTCACGCCGAGAACTGCTGTCATAGGGCGTTCGCACTCTTTCTTATCTTGTCCCAGATTCTATTTATTTTTACTGCCAAAGTAGCTGCTTGGCGAAGCCTAACCTGCGGCCACTGTTTATCGTAAAATTTGGATACGGGGGAGGGGTGCTAACTTTGGATGTCACTCAGATTCCATTACTTGGGGCACCGACATTATTAGAGCAGTATTACAATGCAGCACCTCTAACGCAGCTTGGCTCTGAGAGCACCATTTTTTGTTTTGTTTTGTCTTGTTTGAGACGGGATCTCACTATGCAGTTCAGGCTGGCGCTTCCTTCTTTACAGAGCTTGCAGTTTCTGCCTCAGCCTTCTGAATGCCGGAATTACAGGCACGGGCCACGGTACCTGGCTACACAGCATCACTTTTACTTGTGCCATCTGAACTTTGAGCTCTTTTTGCAATTCTCTGTTTCTTTAATTTCAGAGGTTCAAACTCTGGGTGGGGAATCAAACACTACCACTCCTTCTTCAGAAACTACAAAATATTCTTTCTTTCAGAGTTCTAAATGAAATTATTGTGCAGAAGTAGAAGCATACGGAAGTTATTGTTAAGCAGAGGGATCTGACTTCCTTTATTTTGGCTTTAATATCATTCTTTTTCTAGCTCAAATAGTATATGTGGGGATGAGGGAAAGGAGATGATTTGCTCCTAGTACTTTTTTCTTTCATGTGGAGAAACCTAAACTAATATAACACTCCTGATTCTTCTCCATCCTTGTAGTTAACTTGGTGAGAGGGTAAATTTGGGGAAAATTAACCAGATAGGCTTGGCTTAGCTTTCTCTTTTCTCTCTCAGAACCAAGCTTCTTGCAGGGAACTGAGTTTTCCTTTATCCTCTTAGGTGGATAAATCTTAATTCTGGGTTTCCATAATATGCAGCTCACTAGTTCACAAACACAAGCGTCATCTTCCAATCTAACCAATATTAACACTTGTGGTTACAATTAGCATCTCCTACATGTATATGTCTTCATGTTTCTTAACTGGTAAGAATTCAGACAGAGAAAATGAGTGCTAGTTATTGGGACTCCCTGAAGTTCCCAATGCCACGAGCAAAATTATTTTCAATGCAGATGCTAAAGAACAGTATTGATACACTAAAACATTATCATTAGACTTTAAATCCCATAGAGGCAGATTTCTGTGTCCATTCTGTTGTACTGGTACCTAGGACAATGCCTAACACACATATTTGTTGAAAGATTGAATAAATGCTATAAAAACAAATGTCTATTCTTGGGTTTTAATCAGAAATACTGTTGGGCTTTGGTTTACAAGCTAAGATACATGTGTTCGATTCAGCAGCACATATATAAGCTAAGATACATTCATTCATTACAAATGTTTATTTTGCCAGAGATTTAGTTCAGTGGCACAGTGCCCGCCTGTCAATCATGAGGTCCTGAGTTTGATTCCTGGTACCACCCCAAACAAAACCCAAAACAACAAAAACATTAGCTTCAATGTCTGCTATGTAGTAAGCATAAGAGAAACTACTGGGAGTAAATGATGAATAAGGCAGGAACAATTTCTGTCTCATTAGGAAATGCATAAAATTTAAAAATTATTACATAAAAATTTTGTGTTAACTTATTAAATCACTGTAAATACATAATTTAAGAGTTTCAGAAGCTAAATAATACCTGCTGTTTTCCCGGGCATCCCTTAAAAAACTGAATATCAGAAACTGGATCAGTGAGATATGACTGAAGAAGATTTAGCCGCAGACCCGTGGGAGGTTCATTGGTCATTTTTACTCCATTCTGTAGAATTGTCACTGGGAACTAAGACAAAATAAATGGACATTATGATGCAAAATGGCAACTATGAGTCCTAAAAATATAGGCACTAGTGGATTTTGAAAATGAATATAGTAGAAGACTCCAGAAATCTTTAAAAAAAATCTAAGGTGAAGTGTCTAAAACTCAAGATGCACAATTTAACAGGCAGCTAAACAAATGCACTGAACTCTATAAAAAAGAAACATACTTTTGGAGATGGGTAACTTGTGAGCCAAAGCCTAAAGGATGAGTTACAGGTTTCAGGAGAAAAATCTTCACATATTTTTTCCAGCATGGGCATCCAGGAGACAGCAAGGTGACAATTCTGTAGGCAAACCCAAGTTCCTTCTTCTGTTGCTGCTTTAATCATTTTTGTTGCAATTGGTCCTTGCCCCTGTCCCAGTGAAATGGCTTGAAACTTGCTTCCAGTCATAGATTTATCATTTGCAAATTTCAGCAGGCCTACAAGGACACAAAAAAAGTGGTCCCTCTTCTTACTAAAGATATGTCACAGTTTCTGTATTTCATCAGAAAAAAATTCACTAGTTATCTTTCCCTATGAATACAAGATTTACTAACTAATTCACAGTTACATAACAGATGGCCATTGAATAAATAAATTTTTTAGTCTTTTTTTTTTTGGTACCAGGGATTGAACTCACAACCTCGCACTTGCAGGACAGGCACTTAGGCCACTGACCTAGACCCCCGGCCTGAATAAATTTTTCATTTGTAATTTCTTGAAGTTTACAGTACAGTACTCACTGGCCATAGGATCTGCTCCTGGAGACAGCACAAAAATTAAGGGAATGGTGCAGTTGGAATCCAAATAACTCTTTGCCAGATCAAACGGTGGAGGCTCCACAAACTTTTTTCCTAGTTTGTCAGCTACATAATTTGTGATAGCTGAAGTTATCTGATATAGAAAGAGAATACGGAGTAATTTGGAGTCTTTGGAAAAAATTTTATATCACACAACAGCTTTGATTATTATTGAAAAACAACAAGTAATACAAGTTTAACCTAAGGGACAAGAAACACATGCATTTCTTTTTTATGTAAAAAGTATCTATAAACTATTAGGACAGGATCCAAATGAAAAATGAGCACAGGAGATGAACTGCTTAAAGAAAAAGAGATACTAATGGATCTTAAACGGATGACAAGTGTCAAATTCATTCAGGGTAGCGGAGCCGGCAAGCTCCCGGTTCTGCTCCTTCCGCTGATAGAACCCGTGGTTCTTCCATCCCTGTCAGCGAATCTCACCGCGCGACTGACTTGACCAGAGGGACACGGTAGGAACTGCGTGCGGACTCCAGATCATAGCAGACAGACGCTGTCTGCTTTCAGCACTTTCCCTCTCCCACAGGGCATGTCCATGAGTGAGCTCGATTCTGGGGATAACACGCTAAAGGGCTTTCCGAGCACGAGAAGAGGAATCTGAATTTCTGTGTGACCTCAAGAACGAACTAGCCCTGTCAGCCCTTAACCAATTTCCTCTGGGCTCTTAGGAGAGAAATTAACTTTCAATTTTATTGACGTGACCATATTTTAGGTCTTTTTTTTTTTCCCGCAGCCTAGTCTATACCCTTATATTTATAATAAGAAAAATTTAAATTATAACTGTATTTTGATGCAGTTTTTCACTTATTAGGTTACTATATACATGAGCCATGAGCCAAAGATGGCCTGCGTTATGGTTCAGATATGAAATGTCCGCCAAAATCTTAGTGTTGAAGGATTGGTCCCCAGCGCAGTGGTGTCCAGAGACAGGGCCTCTGGGAGCTGACTTCAGGAGGGCTCTCACCTCATCAATGGACAACTCACCGATGAATTAATCCACTGATAGATTCATAGTTTAATGGGCTCCTGGAAAGTGGTGACACTTTCAGGAGGTAGGTCCTAGCTGGAAGAATTGGGCACTTCAGGGGTGTATTCCGTCTCAGCCCTGCCCACCTCCCTTTTGCTTCTGAGCTGCCATGAGATGAGTCGCTTTGCTTTGCTTTGCTTTGCTTTGCTTTGCTTTGCTTTGCTGTCCACCCCCATAATGTTCTGTCCTACCACAGGCCCACAGTAGGGGACCAAGTGACTGTGGACTAAGACCACTGAAACCGTGAACCAAAATAAACATTTCTTCCATTTAAATTGGTTATTCAGGTATGTTGTCACAGCAGTGGGAAGCTGACAAACAGTTTGTGCGTCCACAATGCCCAGACATTTGGTCAAAGACAGTCTATATATATTGCAGTGAAGGTTTGTTTGTTTTTTAGAGGAGACCAGCAATTTATTTATTTATTTATTTTTAAATTTTTTAAATTTTATTTAAAAGGGAGTAAAATTAAACACAACAAAACAGAACAGAACAGGACACAAGAAAGCATAAATTTCAAAGCTAGACAACCAGAGATCTTCACTGTCTGTCATATTGTCTCTTGTTTTCTTCCAAATGGTTGTCCTCAGCTTTGCATATGGAGAGCTCATACTAAGTAACATAGTCAATCTTTTCACAAGATGTGTAGTTCACTGGCTTCCACTTGCTAGGCAGGGGGGAGCGGAAGGGGGGACACGGGATGGGGGACAGGACGACATAAGATGTCTGATTCTCAGCCCACACACAGGCAGGATCACAGTCGCCCCCCAGAGAGGGGAGGAGTTCCTTGTTCTCCTGGCACCCTGAGTCAACAGCACGGTGCAGGTCCCGACGTGCCAGGGAGACCAGCAATTTAAATCCACAGACTTTCAGTAAAACTGATGCTCTCCATAATGTGGGTAGGCCTCACACGGTCAGTTGAAAGACTTAAGAGAGAAGAGCAGGACAAAACCTCCTTGAGAAAGGGCACGTGATGGTGATGGGGGTATCCTAAGGATCATACCCAGGCCTCCCCCAAAGTAAGCATGTATTCAACACTGATTTATACCCTCATCCCAGATAAAGGACTTCTGCCAGTAGGCCAGCTTCTTTTGAATTTCAGCTGCAGCCCCAAGCCTTCTGGGGTCTCCAGTCTGTCAGCCTACCCTGGAGACTTGCTAGCCTCCACAATCGTATGAGCCAATTCTTTAAACTCAGTCAGCTCCCACCCTTATATGGATTTTACTTCTCTGGAGAAACCTTCATAACATAGGCTTTAATTCCATTTAGTGTAACTCAACTCAATTTGCAGATATTTACTGATTTCTAGTAAGACCAAAACAAGATATAGGTCATGACCTCAAGAAGCCCAGAGTCTAGAGGAGATCCTGACAAATAGGTCATTACTGTATATCCCTTTGGGGTAAGTGCTACAGTGTGTAAGATAGACTCCATAGCGTGCCAGGCAAAGGGAAAACTCCACCTGTACTGAAACAACTCCACTGACCACTAGGAGACATTCTGTACAGTACAAATACCTAGGCCTTCCCCAGATTCAAGGCTATTATTTCCTCAGCGTACTATGAATGTGGAAGTTTATTGGTGATAAAATAATGAATAAAGCATTAATTTGGACTTTAAGACGTATGTCTAATGGGAGACACACACACACGTTATTAAGTGCAGACTAATGCAGTAACTTTTAACAATGTATGCAGGTCTTCAGGATTAGAGTAATGAGCAATACTCAGGAGTCAAATCATTAGGTGGGCCTCAATTTGGACCTACCCAGTGACAGAGTGAAGCATTAGATAATGCTGTTTGAGAAACTTTACTAGAAACATAAAAAGTGGAGAGGATGGAAGGAAGGAAGCAAGGAAGCAAGGAAGGAAGACAGATTGCAAGCCCTTTGATTATGGGCATATTCCACCATGCCTTGCTTTATTAGAATCATTTTCAATACCTTCATATTAAAATTGCTCACTCCCCACTCTTCTAGATATCTTATCACCATAAGTTGTTTGTTTTTGTTTTTTTTTCCCCCATCGCAGGAATCCTGTTAGATCTATTCAATAAGAATTGTCCTACCAGGTGTGGTGGCATATGTCTATAATCCTAGCACTTAGAAGGCTGAGGCAGGAGGACTGCTGTGAGTTTGAGGTCAGCCTAGGACACATAGTGAGACCCTGTCTCAAAAAAACAAATAAAAACCCCAAACTAACAAACAACAAAGAATTTTCTCTAACCTTGATACTTCAGTAACTTCCCAGCTCTCTTCCCTGGTGATAAATCCTCAACTCTCTTGGCTGTGTTTGGCATTGAGCCTGATCTTGTTCTCTCACTGTGTCAGTCTTGATACCTACTTATTGCAACAGTCTTGAAAAATATCTTCCTTGCTCTTCAGCATTTGCTTTTCAGCTGCATCCATGGCCTGTAATTCCAGCTATTTGGGAGGCTAAGGCTGGAGGATTCTGAGTTCCAAGCTAGCATGAACAATTTAGGAAGACCCGGTCTCCAAATAAAAAGTTAAAAGGGCTGGGATGTAGCTCAGGCAAGAATTAGATCACTAGAACATATTTTTGCCTTTTGTACTACAATAATCTCTTTTTTGATGTGTGAAGAGTGATAATCATCCTACTCATCATACCCATGGAAAGATTTTTGTGCACATTTGACTAATAGAATTGTGACATATGTGAGATTTTCTACCATCTTCTGCTTCTAGTGATTACAGAGTCAAAGGGACCAGATTTATTTTCCCCCCATAAAAAAATTTTTTTAAATGAGCAACATTAATGAAATGAGCTTTTTCAGATATTGAGCCATAGGTGGTACAGGACTGTGATCCTGATTTTAAAAAAAGAAACAAAGAAATATTATTTCCTCAGCTTTATTCTCAGGTATATTCCAGGCTGGACCAGAGAAAAGTGATTGAAACCGAGCAGCACAGTGCTTCCAGGTTGGGAAGACAGGAAGAAGTGTTCAAGGAGCCAGGGCTGCTGCAGGTTGTATAGGTTCAGTGAGGAGACAGTTACCTAAGAAAAGAGCTCAGAGATACACATGCAATAGGCAAAGGGAGGAATGACTAGGGAGCTGGGAGCTGGGGTCTGGGGAACTGCTGGACCCCGGCTGGCCGGCGGAGGCTGGGGATAACCACATGGCGAGTCCTTGATGATCCCCTGAGGCATCAGCAAAGGTCCTAGAAGGGCAACATTTAGTAGCTGAGAAGGCTGTTTTAGACAATCCCTATACATCTTGACCATCTTCAAAAGAAGCAATTCAGACTTAAATTTGACTACAGTGCCATAGGACTTGGCAAACTTTCTGTGGAGGACCAGACAGTAAATATTTTAGGCTTTGTGGGACACATGCAGTTCTGCTACACTTTTTCTTCTCTTTAAAACGAGCCTACTAAAATGTAAAAAACAGTTTTATCTCATGGGCTAGACAAAAGAAGTCACAGGCTGGATTTGACCCCCAGGTGTTATGTACTGGTTCCCAAATTAGTGTGCCAAAATCTTTATAGGAAGAAAACAAAATCCACCAACAATTTAATACTCACAATGTCCAACATCCAATTAAAATATTACTAGATATCAACAAGCAGGAAAACATAATATATAACCACTAGTAAAATCACTCAAGAGAAATGGATCTATGCATGACAGCATTAGCAGCCAAGATTTAAAAATAATCATAACTATGCTCAAATACTTAAAGGAAAATGTCTGCTGAGTGAAAATAGAATACATAAAAAGACTCAAATGAAATTTCTAAAAATTTTACATATAAAATTACTGAAATAAATTGGATGGCACTAACAACAGATTAGATATGACACTGAAACATGAATATAGCAATGGGAACTATACAAATGGATGCACAGAGACACAAAAGATGAAAATATAATTAACAGAGTAGCCACATAGCATAATATCAATAAGTCTAATATACATATAATTGGAGTTATAGGTGGGATGTTAAAATATATTTGAAAAAATAATGGTCAAAATATTCTCAAATTGAGAAAAGAAACTCACAGATCCAGGGAACCCAATGAATCCTAAATAGAATATCTGAAATAGGAATTAAGGAACCAAGTAACAATAGTTGGTTGGGTGTGGTGGTGGCACATGCCTATAATCCTAGCACTTGAGGGGCTGCAGCAGGAGAATCCCTATGAGTTTGAGGCCGCCATGGGCTACAAAGTGAGCTCAAGGTCAGCCTGAACTATATAGAGAGACCCTGTCCCCAAAAGACTAAAAAAAAGACCAAGGAGCAAGTCCTCCCTGCAAATCTGTGCTATGGGGCTGCTGGGGGGATGGTAGCTCCCAGCCTTTTCCTGTGAGTCAGCGCCATTCACAGACTGTGGGGGCAAGAGAACAAGAAGTCACCAAGAAGCAAGCCCTCCCTGTGAGTCATGTGTGGGGTGCTGGGGAGACAGCCAGACCCCAGCCCCTTCCAGCACATGGGCTGGAAGACAAGAAGAGCCAACCCCCGACCCTAGCCACATAAGTGACCAGCTGATCCAGAGAAACACAGGCTGTGATGACAGCTATGGAAGTGAAATGCAATTGATATGGCCCTGAAGCAAGGCCAGCAGATCACTGTAGCTGCTGGTTTCAAACAGGAGCCTAAAGAGAATTCTTTCTGTGGTCTGTTGGCCATTTCAGAACTTTGGAAATGGAATGGTCACTTCATCAGAAAGAAATAGCAGGTGAGTATGGCGGACCTCAGGGGGCCTCAGGACCTGCACCATGCAGTTGACTCGGGGTGCTGGGAAAACAAGGAGCTCCTCCCCTCTCTGGGGGGCGGTTGAGAGTGTGGCAGACTTTCGGCGGCCCGAAGGAGAGAGACCCTGGTACATTGGGACCTGCACCGTGCAGTTGACTCGGGGTGCTGGGAGAACAAGGAACTCCCCCCCTCTCTGGGGATGGCTGACAGTGTGACAGACTTTCGGCAGCCTGAAGGAGAGAGACCCTGGCACATTCGGACCTGCACCATGCAGTTGACTTGGGGTGCCAGGAGAATAAGGAGCTCCACCCCTCTCTGGGGGCAGCTGAGAGTGTGGCAGACTTTCGGCGGCCCAAAGGAGAGAGACCCTGGCGCATTGGGAACTGCACTGTATGGTTTGCTTGGGGTGCCGGGAGAACAAGGAACTCTTCCCGTCTCTGGGGGGCAACTGTGATCCTGCCTGCGTGTGGGCTGAGAATCAGACATCTCATG